>JARPMJ010002411.1:0-119210 GCA_033366665.1 Phoxinus dragarum
AGGCAAAAAAATAAGCAAAGGTGCTGAATGTACACAAACCTCAGTCACCAAGGTTTTACAGAAACTCCTAATCATAACTATTTCAGTGACTGTGTGTTTTCTTTCAGGTCAGAAACTTGTGCTACATGGTCACACGCAGAGAGAGGATCAAGCACTCTTTATGCAACCTTCAGGAGAAGATCTTTTCCCTGCAGATCCAGCTCTTAGAGAAGGACCTGGCTGGAGGTATGCAAACTCTTCACAACTATCCCTCATGCTTTTCTTTTCATACCTTGATCTATCGGTTTTAATTGATAGCACAATATCTAAGCTGGAATTGAAGCGAAGCGAGAAGCGTACGAGAGCTTTAAGCAGTGTTTGGGAGTCAAGTTCATGTACGGCTGAAATAGGGTTCAAAATGACCCTTCAAAAGTGTATTATTTGTCCTTTTTACACACATGGTCAGTGAAAGAAGCTGCTCAAACTGCGGCTGGGCGATGAACGATATCATATCAAGATTGCGATAATATATATGTTGATAAAGATGATAGGCTCTGGGCATTTTTACTCTAAATTATCTAACCTACCAGTCAGAAATAAATGTGACAACATCCAGTCAGTTTTCTAAGAGCCGACGAGGGAACCGAACTTGCGTTACCCTCCAAAGCTGAGCAAATTGTTGAAAAAAAGGTAAGATGGCATTACACAACGTGATTTTGAAAAAATCATTTCTGTAATGCGTCACAAATATGAACCGAAACTCGGTGAATACTTGCCACACGAGAGATGCTTGAAATGTCTACTTATAAATCAAGTCAAATCGACAACAAATATTATCAGTTTATGTAATCCGTATGAACCCAACATACAGTTTCTCAAGTCTCTGCTTATTATTATTATTAATGTGGCCACACCTCCTTCATACGGTAATGGTCACCTCAGTAAACAGAGCTTCAGGCTTCATCAGATTCCCTCTGCTCTTCATCGAGTGTGGAAGACGACGCGCTGAGGAATAAGCCTTGATTTTACCGCAGAAGAAGAAGAATGCGATGCGCGGCTTGCTTCAGCGGAGGATATCTTTTCTGACCAGTAAGTGATTCATTTTCACATTAGTTAGCGTGTTATTCTTACATAAACTTTTGCACATTTCACTATTTGGGTATTTCCCTTTCCTTTTTATTATATCTCCAGATTGAAATGTGTGAAATCGAGTGAAACTGTGAAATATATAATATAAGCAACCTTTCATTGCATCTGATGACCTTTAAAGCGGGTTTTTTGCTCTATAATATAAAACATAATACGATATAAAATTAATTTGTTTACACTGTAATATGATGAATGTTAAAGTCTAAGAATGACTAGTGTTTTCTGTGACATACTGTTTATAACTTGATGATGGTAATTGAATTTCTAAAACATAAAATGACTTGTACTGCATGTATGATAATAAATACAATGCATGCGTGCCTCTATGACCACACAAATCATGTTTTTGTTATGAGTGGGTAATATTAATAGTGATTACTAATGCAATAATAGTTTCTCTTGATATCAGCATGCTCACACGCCTTTTCTTTCTTTCTTTTCTTTTTCTTTTTTTTTTAAATGCAGGGACCAGATAGACACTACTGATGAGTCCTGCGGACTCAACTTTCACATGTTCTCTTCAAACTGTTTTTTCTATGACCGCGCTGTGCCAACATCAGCAAGTTTTTCAGCTAAATTGAGCTAGTATTTGACATGAACATGGTGAATCACTGACTACTGATGGTGGGGCAGTTTCTTTCTTCAGGGCAAAAGAAGCAGCAGACACATTGGCAATACCAGGTACGGGTTACTTGTGTCTTCAGTCAAACAGGAACTGTTTCCGGGAATGGCACAAAGGTGTTTGACAGTTCAAGCGTCTATGTTTAGATTCGTGTGTTAAATAATGTGTCTTTGACCTTCATTGTGTATTGATTATGTTGTGTTGAAATAAACTACAAACAAGGGGGAAAAAAAAACATTCTTTTAATCTTCTCACCTTCTTTCTTTGGTTCCTCACGGTCACATTTACCTTGATTGGACTATTACTGGAGGGTCTTTGTCTTCCCAGTTGTGAATCCCATCGATTCATGGCCATCGACACTCCCTCGCAACGCAAAAATTGTCTTACATTTTTTTAAGCAATATATTGTTAAATCTCTAGGCTACAAGATCCAGTTCTCAAAAGTCTTGTTCAATATGTGTTTTATGGCCTTATTTCAGTGACTTAAACTTTTTTTAAACGAACCACTTATGAACATTATTTCTCTAAACTACAAACTTTTACATACATACATACAAGTCTAAAAAAAAATCTTTTTTCATATGCAGCAACCCTGTTTGCACTTTTTACTCAACTTTCTACCTCTAAAAAATGTCAGACATGTAAAACCAGTGCCTATTTCATTTTTTTTTTTATCTTTATTTGATCTTAATAGCTAACTTTTTGTATAAGTCATAGAGCTGCACAATTAATCATTAAAAGATTGCGATCTCGATTTAAACGCCCACACGATCTTATCGCAGCGAACATTAAGGTCTGTGTTGGCGCTGACCCAGAGAGAGCAGTTGTCATGTGTGTATATGAAACAATTTCTTGAACTGTCTTTTAAACACACTGTAAAGCTTCAGGACTGACACAATAGAGCATCACAGTCCCGCCCACAGCCGGTGCCGGAAGTAAGAATTCAATACAATTTCTCCATTGACAGTTGGGGTATAAGCCATAAAAACGTAACCATACATGGTAGACTTAAAACCAGCTACGGCTGTACTAAGCGATTGTATATGCTCATATAAACGCCAAAAGTTCATGGGGCACTAACCTTGATTTGAGATAAATGCCTTTTATTCACGATGTCTTCGATAAGTACTTCATTACCCACAATCCTGAACAATCCCACAGTGATGCATCTGATTGGTGGAAGTCGTGTAAACCCCGCGAAGGTCCGTGAAAAAACAGAGCGTTGCCATGGAAGCAGGATTCTAACCGTAGAGACGGAACGGACTGTTTTCTTTAGCGGAAGCCATATAAATCGTTTTTAAATCAATAAATTCCTTTTTAAATTAATATTTTGTGTCAAATTATTGATTTATTTGGTAAGGCTCTTTCGCGGTTGTGGCTTCAGTCGACTTCAGTGAGGCGCGGTGGGTTATGGGATGAGTAGTTCCTTCGCTCGGAAATGAAAATATACACAGTCTTGTACCTTTGCCTTTTTTGGGATTTTCTCTTCGTTTTTTCACTCGAAATGATATGTTGTATGCTTATGAGTTCAGCCATAGCTGGTTATCCTCAGACAAGCTCTAAAACTCCAAAAGTCAATGGGAGAAATGAATGGGAAATTTACTTCCGGCACCAAAGCTCTCTCGGGCTGTGGGCGGGACTGTGATGCTCTATTCTGACAAAAGTAACATTACAGCAACAAAAAACTTATGTCCAAGAATTTTTGGCTGCTTCGCTGAGCGCTTTCTTGCAGTGTTGCCATGTCCACTTATTATAAGCGTTTTTGGGCTTGTTCAAGCTTTGCTCATAAAGCTCATGAGGAGTTGCGGGTCATGATATTTTGGTATTATTTTCATCGAAGCATTTTGATTTATTTTGCTTTTTTAAGGGTTTGTTGTTGGCTTTTTCTAGCAAGATCTGGCAACACAAGTCAAGGCTCGTAGTTCTTCCCCTGTGCTTTTCTTGCACCGCACATACAGAAGAGAGAAACATCTCTGAAGCAGGTTGAAATACCTCATTAACAACTAGTTGATCAGTTTGGTTCTGTACACACTGCGTAGGATTTTTGTAAATGCGATTTTCACTATGTGCATTTTTCATTCGGCTGTAGAATGTGCTGGTCACTTCTTTAAATTACTGACCTGTGTGTGTACAGAACAGGATTAAGGACTAAAAGGTGAACTGACAACCGGATTTAGAAGTCATTTAGTGTGTAAGTGATGGAATACAAGTTTATAGTTCTGATATATATATCCACACTGATGTCTACAGTAGCGATCAAAATAGAGTAAATCACCTTTAAAAGCAACTTGACGCTTCAAATAAAGATTGTATCGTTACACCAGTAGGTGGCGACAAGTGACAAGTGAGTAATTTTTATAAATGAGTAACCAAGGTTTCTTGCAATTATTGGAAGGATAGAGTGCAGCAAAAGATTCCCTTACATTCACTGGAAAAATAAAGGACAGTAAGGTGTTTAAGTCTTTCTGCCTTACAACTGTGGACAAACAAACTTGATGCAGTATATTTCATACTATATTTTCCATAAATAATCGTCATTTTTAAAATAAGAGAATTGGCCAATAAGAAATCTGGCTGGCAATATTAGGTATCTAGCTAGTCAATGTAGACGATAGGGAAAGTTAACCGTTTCAGCCCATGCCATCAAAATCTCAGTCCACCAGGAAACCAAAGTTGGCAGCTCGGGTTTAGGTTAGATTCTCAAAAATATCGGCATTACAGTATCATGTTCCTAAAATTATTTTGGCTGTTCAAACTGAAAATCAGACCCAAAGATATCTACTGATGAGAAAATGATTCACCAACAATAAAATTGCCATGCCCTTCACATTATTCTTTGGACGTTAAAGGTTTCATTCATTAAGTACATACTTTAGTATAATCTCTGACAATGCATTTTCAACACACTGGCTAGACTTGATAATCCAAACTAAAGCTTGAATCAGAAGAATTGAATAAACATCAGGAACGACACAAAGAAACACCAGCACAAAACTTTAACACAAGACAAAAATCAGACGACAACTGAGGGTTTAATTACATAAGATGATGAGTAACAGGTGAGACACTAATCAATGAAACAATGATTAACTATGGCAACTAACAAAACCGCAATGGAAACTGAAACTAAAACAGGACCTGAACGCAGGCAAAACAAGACAACAGAATATCAAAATAAGACTCCTTGAAATCAGAGACAGAGAATTGTGACGCATAATTGCTCTTTTACAAGTATGAATATGTGCACTTTTCACATGTTTTAATCAGATATGAACGCAATGTTGGGAAAAATGTGTAAATCACATTGTGATTGAGCTCTTTCAGTTACAATGGACTAAAACATGGACAATGAATAACTGAAATAATAAAAAAAAATATATATATATATACTAGGGCTGTCAAAGTTAACACGTTACTTGTAACATACATCAACTTGATGCAACCTGGACACATCATCAGTGATGTTACCTGGGGTCACGGAGTGTTTCGGGTCTTTCAAGCATCATACACTCTCACCCAGGCAACCCAGCTGGGGTTGATCAGGCCCCAGCTTGTGTCCAGGTAGCCCTACCCCACCCATGGTTCTCCTCTCCTTATCCACAGCCACCTTGAGGCAACTTCTGCTGACTCTGTGACCTCTTTGATGGCCCTTCGCTTACTGGCCCCTATGATGCCCAGGATGTTGTAGGCCCTGCAGAGAGACTGGCCAGCAAACCCTCTGCATCCCACCTCAATAGGCTCACACCGCGCTCGCCACCCATTGTTCCGGCACTCCTCCACTAGCTCAGCATATTTTGCCCTCTTCCTCTCGTTGGCCTCCTCGATCCGGTCCTCCCAGGGTATGGTGAGTTCCAGGAGAACGATCTGCTTCGAGGTCTCTGAGATAAGTAACATGTCAGGCCGCAGCGTTGTGGTGATGACAGTTTCTGGGAATTTCAGTTGCTTCTCCAGGTCAACTTTCAACTCCCAGTCTTGTGCTGTTGCTAGCAGGCCAGATGAGGTGGGCCTGGCAGCTAATGGTGGCTTCTCCCCAGCCCGGACGAAAGCAATGGTGTTCTTAACTGGGCGGAGGCGCTTACAGTGGCTGATTCCACAGCTGATGGTATTCGCTATGGCCCTCAGGACTTGGTCATGGCGCCAACGGTAGCGCCCCTCGCCCAGGGCCTTCGAACAGCAGCTGAGGATGTGCTCCAGGGTCCCTCTCTTCAGGCAGAGGTTGCAGGCTGGTGACTCCACCAATCCCCAGCTGAACAGGTTGGATGGGCTCGGTAATACATCGTAGACAGCCTGGATCAGGAACCGTATGCGATGGGGTTCTGCTTTCCACAGCTCTGCCCATGAGACCTTGCGGTCCACTGCATGCTCCCATCTTGTCCAGGCTCCCTGCTGCCGCATTCCAACCATCCTGCTGGCCCGCTCCTCCTCTACTGCTGCCCGCACCTCTAGCTGCACCAGTGATCTCCTATCCTTCCCCTGTGCCTTGTTGTAGTGAGATGTTGTGCCGCTACCAAGGCCAGCTCTTCCATGAGTCACTGCTCCCACCAGTGCCCTGTGCCGTAGCCGCGACTCAGCCACATTCACCGCCTCTGCTGCCCTCCACCTCCGCCCTGTCCTCACCTCGATCCCAGCCTGGGAGACCTTCGGGTCCTTTGACTCTCTGTATTGCAGCACTTCCCTGGCACGGCCCACCTTGAACTCCTCATTCAGGCTGCTGATCGGGAGCTTCAGCTTGTTGTTCTGGCCATACAAGGCGATGCTGCTCAGGCTCCGAGGTAGACCCAGCCACTTCCTTAGAAACCTGCTGACTCTTCTCTCAAAGCCCTCGATGGTGGAGATTGGAACCTCATAAATCAGGAGGGGCCAGAGAATCCGTGGGAGGATGCCATGTTGGTAAATCCAAGCCTTGAACTTGCCAGGTAGGCCTGACTTGTCCACTGCGGCTAGCCAGCCTTCCAGTTCAAGGTTGGTTGCACGGATGGCTGCTGTGTCTTTCAGGCTGCAGTCAAACACCTTTCCCAAGCTCTTCACTGGTTTCTCGGTGATTGATGGTATCTGGGTAGTGCCAAGTGTGAAGCGGAACTTGTTGGTAACCTTTCCTTTCTTCAACACCAGAGATCTGGATTTTGTTGGCTTGAAGCACATGCGAGCCCAGGTGGTCATCTCTTCCAGGCCCTTCAGAATCCACCTGGCCCCTGGGACGTGTGGTGTTGTCACTGTCAGATCATCCATGAAAGCCCTAATGGGCGGCTGGCGGACACCGGACTTGGTGAGGGGACCTCTGCACTGGACCTCTGTAGCCTTCACCAGCATATTCATGGCGAGAGCGAATAATATCACTGAAATTGTACATCCAGTGATGATACCCTTCTCGAGTCTGTGCCAGTCTGATGTTGTAGAGCCCGCAGAGACTCTTAGACTGAAACTATTGTAGTAGTCCAGAATGAGGTCTCTAAACTTCTCTGGGATGTGGTGCCGGCGCAGGGCCTCCTCTACCAGTTTGTGGGGTATGGACCCATAGGCGTTTGTAAGGTCCAACCACAGCACCACCAGGTCCCCCTTGTTCTCCCGGGCTTCCCTGATCAGCTGTGTGACCACGCCTGTGTGCTCCAGACACCCCGGCACTTTCGGGATCCCTCCTTTCTGGACCGATTGGTCAATGTACGAGTTCCTTAGGAGGTAGTCGGTCAGCCGCCTAGCAACGATGCTGAAGAATATCTTTCCTTCAACACTGAGCAGTGAGATGTTTCTGAACTGGTCGATTGTTTTCGACTCTTCCTCTTTTGGAATCCACACCCCTTCTGCAAACCGCCACTGCTGAGCAACCTTTCCCCTCCTCCATATAACCTTCAGGATCTTCCAGAGCCTGTGTTGTAGCTTCGGGCAGTTCTTATAAACCCTGTAAGGTACCCCACTAGGTCCTGGGGCTGAGCTTGCTCTGGCCTTTTTGATCACTTCCTGGATCTCCTTCCAACTGGGCTCCTTCCCGTCAAAGTCCAGAGTTGGTACAGGTGGATCAATCAGGTACTGGCAGTGGCCCAAATCTTGCTCCCTGGATTTGTCACAGAAGGTATCTCTGAGGTGGCGGTCGATCTCAGCTTTGGAGCAGGTGAGCTGGCCACCCCGCTTCTTCCCAAGTAGCTGCTTTGTGAGCCCAAAGGGATTTGCTATAAAGGCAGCCCGCTTCCTGGCCCTCTCTTTCCTCCTCCTCCTGTGCCACTCCGCTCTCCTCAGAGTCATAAGCTTCTTGCGGAGGATGACGCGCAGCTCTACTAGAGGCCCCCTCTCCTCATCCCTCGCCTCCTTGAACCTCCTCCTCAGGCTCTTCAGCTCTTGCCTAAGCTGGTGGATCTTGTTCGCCCTGTTGTTCATGATGTAGGGGAGGTTCACTGCTTTTTCCTCCTCCAGCCCAAATCTCTCAGCTGCTAGGCTGATGATGATGGTGGTCATTGTCTGGAGGCGTTGCTCGGCATCACCCTTGCCTATTGCTTCCACGATGGTGTCGGCGTCTTCATCAAATTGGAGCCACTCCTTCTCCTTATTAGCTTGGGGCCATTTTACCCGACGATGTTCTGATGTTCTGCATGGGTTCGGAACTTGTGTCACTCGGAGGTTCTGGGCACTGTGGTTTGACTCCGGGCCTAGCTCCTCCTGCGTCTCACCAGGGGTGTTCCCTGAGCGCTGTGATGCAGGTACCGTCCGCATGCATCTCATCTTGGCCTGATGGATTTTCAGGCCATGTGGGTTTTTGCACACTTTGCCGCAAAAGCATTGTGCACTCGTCGTCGTGTATCCGTCGCTTTGTGTCTGTGTCCTTTGGTCTGTCCGAGTGGGATCCTCATCCTCCCCCCCTCTCGGGGATCCCTGGGGGTATAACTCCATAGGTTGATCTGTAGCTTGTGAAAGTGGGTTCTTCCTCTCAGAAGATGCAGGTTGGGCTGCTAACCCTCCCTACCCCGTTGCCGTCTCTCCGGGCTGTCCGCTGTCTCTCCAGCTGCCACCACTCTGTTCTCGGTTGTCAATCAGTCTATTCCTGATCGTCACTGGTTGTTCCAGACAGAAGCTTGTAACATACATCAACTTGATGCAACCTGGACACATCATCAGTGATGTTACCTGGGGTCACGGAGTGTTTCGGGTCTTTCAAGCATCATACACTCTCACCCAGGCGACCCAGCTGGGGTTGATCAGGCCCCAGCTTGTGTCCAGGTAGCCCTACCCCACCCATGGTTCTCCTCTCCTTATCCACAGCCACCTTGAGGCAACTTCTGCTGACTCTGTGACCTCTTTGATGGCCCTTCGTTAATTAGGCGTTAACGCAACATCATATTAACGGCACTATTTTTTTTAACGCGCGATTAACGCAGCGCGTATTTTCAATTTGACCCGTGGCCCAACCCCTAGTTGGAGAAATGGAGATACAGTGTTGCCAACTTAGCGACATTGCAGACACCTTTAGCGATTTTTTTCTCTTCAATAAAGCGCCCAAACCTTTAGTTTCTGAGAATCGCCGGTGCTCTCCCAGCACGCGCGCACCTCTCTCTCTCTCTCTCTCTCTCTCTCTCTCTCTCTCTCTCTCTCTCTCTCGCTCTCTCGCTCGCTCGCTCGCTCGCTCTGCGTCTCGTGCGGTAGAGAGGAGCAGCGCTTTAATTCAGTTAAACACAGATATTATGTTGCTTCTCTAATTTTACATGCACTTATAGCAGAAATCACAGCACAGATATTGTCTTTATCTTATGTGTATTTGATTTCATCAGACGACGGCTCGATTATCAGGATTGTTGTGCAGATTAACATCTTGGAAGGGAGAGCTGGTTATGTTTAATGGGTCGCGTTTCAGTCACTATTTCATATTCATTCCGTTGTTTGACAACAGAAACAGTAAAATATACCAATAAAAACTGTTTTATTGAGAATTTAGCTTCATCAAAATGGGCACAGAGAGAGACAAACTAATGTAATAATAAATAATAAATGTACATTTAGCATTTTCAGAAGAGCTGCCCTGTCATGCAAAAATCTAAACATGTTTGTTTTAGTAAATTGCTCAGTTTAAAGAAAGAGAAGTAATGGGAACCTGGTATTTCTTTATTCTTTCTTCATGTGTCTAATAGACATGAACAAGTTCTTTGAAAAACATCTATGACCTTTGAAACATGTCTCGTCTTCATGCTCTATGTTGACTATGGTTTCAATAATAAACATACATTTGCATAAAGCATCCATATTTATCCATGCCCATAATGATTAGAGTATTACAAACTTGAAAAGTATTAATTTAAGGTACATTTAGAACAAATAAAAAATGTGCGATTAATCGCGAGTTAACTCATGGCAAGCATGCGATTAATCGCGATTAAATTTTTTAATCGATTGACAGCCCTAATATATACATATATTGTATTTCATAGTAGTGTACTCATTATAATATTATTAATCAGGAGATCAGCTAGGACAGTTTTAAGGCCCTAATAAAATCCGTAAAAAAAATTCCCAAATTTTATCCCAAGTTTTTTTTTTTTTTTGCAAATTCCGTTTTAATTTTTGGGAGCTACCCTTACCCTTTACTGTTATTTTAGTCGTAAAAAGAGTGTGCTTTTAATGTTAATTATTAAAATATACACAAATAAAATAGGAATGACCTTAAATTTATTGAGGTAACAAACATCACACGTTAATTTGCCAATTCCGTCTCCGATTCCGTGATCGCGGAAATTATAGGGCCCTACAGTTTTCACATGTTTTACTGTAAATGTTAATATGCATAAGGGCTGGGCCAAAAAATAGCTTTTTTGATTAATCGTTTAAAATGTTGTCGATTCAAAATCGATTCTCAAAAGCCACGAATCGATTTTTTCCATATTTATTTATCTATGACCCAAAAGCCAGTATTAGTTTTCCTACACTGTTCATAGGCTTGTGGCCTCCATGTTAAAGCTAATGCTGTGAGATATTATGTTTGTTTTATCTTAAACATACAATAACCTGATCCTGTTTGATAAAGGCATGCGACTGTTCTGACTTGTCCAAATTTCAGCATAAATTTTTCATCTTGCATCAAAATCCTGTCTATTCATTGTATGCATTTGAAATATAGAGTTGAGTTCTGTTTTAAATGTACCCAAGTGTAAAATAAAAAGAGTTTAATATACAGGTTTGTGGCTCATGATTTTTTTTATATTAATTAACCACTGGTAAACTTATGTTCACTGTTCTTTTTTATAAATATAAATTTGCATTAAATCTATATTCATTGAGTCAAATCGGGAATCGAAATCGAATCGAATTGAGAGCTTGCAGATCTAAATCGAATCGAATTGGAACATCTGAATCGATACCCAGCCCTAATATGCATTTAAATACACGAAATGATGAAATATTTGGTGTAAAATTTGTTTTGTCAACTAAAATGTTTATAGACTAATATTAGATGCAATTTTATTTTGTAAAATTGACTAATATACAATGAACACTGACTGAATTTAATGAATATTTTTTTAATAAAGTTTAAAATTAAATGCACTTGTTGACAGCCAGGTTTGTTCTTTGCGATGAGCAATAAAACAGGTTGCTGTTTGTTCCCTTTCGAGGGAACTCGCGATGCGTCGATGACGCTTTGGGAACGCTTCTGCGTGATTGCGTCTGAAGCACTTATGTCAACTAGTCCAATGGCGGGAGTGGGCGTCACGGGCGGGTGACGTGACGACCAGGAAAGGTTAAAGGACATCCGGTTTAGAACCGCGCTATTTGTGCCTCAGAAAAGCGCTCTGTGTTATACTGTCTGTCTTATTTATTGTTGTCTGTCACTATTTCAGTCTCAAGCATAGATATTATGGCGAACAAAACAACCTTAGGTCGTGTGTTCCTCCCTGCCCTCTGTCTCTACGGGTGGGGATACACACGGTGTATGTGTTGTTTGTTTGGAACGGAGCATGTTCTGTCAGTGCTCGAGGGTGCTGACTACGAGCTTTGTGAGTTACTATCGTACTCGCTCCGTTCCCGCTTGTCACTCTTTGAGGAGGGTGTTCAGGCTCGCGTTCCTCGCAGTATCGGCCCCGTGTTGCCGAGGCAGCACGGAAGTTGGTATTGTGGGGTTCGCAAATGGATCTCGCGGAGGGGTTCGAGACGGGCGCCGCCTTTTCTCTGCCTTTACCCGGGGGATCCAGCGCTCTCTCTCTGGGATCGGAAGCCCGCGCCGCGTGTAGCTCTGAGGAGGTAGGGGTGCTGAGCATCGATGCTTGTCCACAAGCATAATATATATATGGACAGGAGTATGGGGAGCAAACAGCTTTGGATCGCGTGTTCCTCCCTGCCCTCGCTTCATTACGAGTGGGGACACACACGATTCATGTGTTGTTTGTTTGGGAGTGGAGAATGCACTCAGCTCTAGTAAAAGGGGACTGACAGTGATCATTCATAAATTCCAGACGTGTAACATAAACATTATCGAGAGTTTAGCTCTGCTCCCAATGGCTTTCTTCTCGAGGGAAGAAAGTCAATAAAGATTATTTGGCTCGGATCTCGCGTGCGCTGAGGTAGCGTGTAGATTATGGGGTCTGCAATAACAATAATAGTGGACTGGCTACATTCATTCATGAACATTACCGACGTGTGTTCACTATCGGGAGTTTCCCCGTGCTACTGGTTATTTAAAAAAAGACTTCAATAAGAATCCAGTGGTTATGCAAATGCAATGCATTGATTAAAGAGATACACGCTGTATTGCAAGCTATGAATTTATGATTAATTTATTGTATGTTGAAACTATTTTTACATATAAGATATATATAAATATATATTCAGCCTTTCATCCAGACTATATTATCTTGTCTGGTTGATTTTTTGCTGTTTGATTCTGAGGAATTAAATAAGTGGGCTGCATTTAAATTGGCTTATCTGACTTTCATTATATAGATTCATGCATAAGTTCAGCATTTCATCCAGACCATCTAACTTGTCTAATTGATCTTTTACATTTAATTTTGAGGAATTATATGGTATAATTATGTGCTGAGCATCGAGTTAAGGAAATTTAATATTCTCAATCTCAAATGAGTTGGAGTTTATAACTTCGTAAATGGGGCTGCTGGGCGGAGCAGCACTAGCCATTAACAAACTCCTTGTACAGGCAGAGTGTCGTTTCCTGTGCTCCCCCTCAGAAAGATTGGGGACCAGAATGGCATTCTCTACAGAAGCCTTTAAAGCAGAAGATGGATCTGAGGACTGTTTTTTTCTGTGAAAAAGGCTTCGGCCAAGGTCCTGATGCCACTGGTGTCAGACCCTCTGAGGGCAACCCCGACCGGGGTGGAGCGGTGTACACCTCAGTATACGGTGCCCGGCCCACCTCGGTGCCCTCAGGAGGCCGTTCTGCCAACCCCACCACCCTTGATCCCTCGGGGCGCAGCGGTCTCCAGCGAGCACATGGCTTAGTGTCACCACGACACTGTGTCAAACTCGCACTCTCTGAGGGGGGTTCAAAAACAATCAGTTCGGTTGTTTCCTGGCAGGATGCTTCAGGTCCCCGAAGTGGCTGTTACAATAACAACAGAGGCCAGTCTCGAGAGACTGGTACACTTAGTAGATTTTCTGACAGAGTGGAAGAATCTGCCGAATATATCTCCATGGGTCCTGCAGATAATAGAGAGAGGTTACAGAATCTAGTTTCTTTCTCCTCCACCTCGTTACAACGGGGTGCTACTCCAGTTAGTACATCCCTAGCAGGCTCTGGTAATGGAGCAAGAAGTAGAGTCTCTATTAGCGAAGGGAGCTATAGAGGAGGTGTACTCGCCCGACAGAGAATCGGGGTTTTACAGCCGCTACTTTACTTTATGGGGTTGCGTCCCATTTTAGATCTTAGTCTGTTGTATCGTGCAGTCATGAAACTCAAGTTCAATATGCTCACACTCAAACAGATCGTGACTCAAATCAGATCCGAGGACTGGTTTATCACGATAGATTTATAAGGCGCTCACTTCCATCCTTCCTCAACAAACGAAGTTCCTGTGGTTTTCTTTTGGGGGCAAAGAATACCATTATCGGGTGCTTCCATTCGGTCTAACTCTATCACCCCCGCATGTTCACGAAGTGCGTAGATGCAGCTCTGGCCCCGCCAGGCTGCAGGGCTACGCATTCTGAACTACATCGATGACTGGCTGATTCTGGTGGAATCAGAGCAGTTAGCGGTTCGGCATCGAGATGTCGTCCTCGCTCATATGAAGAAATTGGGGTTGAGACTCAATGCCAAGAAGAGTGTGCTTTCTCCATTAGAAGAACCACTTTCCTTGGTGTGGTATGGGATTCAGTCACGATGTAGCCACACTATCGCCCGTTCGTGTAGCTGCTATCCTCACAGCCACAAAAGAGTTGCTACCTCGACAGATGCTTCCCTCACCGGCTGGGGAGCGGTAATGGGAGGCCGCTCATCCCAGGGCCTGTGGAGGAGTCATCATCTTTTTTGGCACATAAATTGCCTGGAGATGATGGCAGTCTTCAATGCGTTGAGACTTTCCTCCCAGACCTGAGGGACCATCATGTGCTTGTCCGTACAGACAACACATCGGTGGTCTCTTACATAAATATGTAGGAGCAGTCATCCTGTTGAGGCAGGGGCTGAGGCCCGGGGAATGGAGGCTCCACACTGAGGTGGTGGAGCACATTTGGGGGGTTTATGACCAGACACAAGTGGATCTCTTCGCGTCTCAGGATACGAAGCATGGTCTACTTTGGTTTTCCCTCACACACCCAGCTTCCTTGCGGCTGGACGTTGTGGTATGGACATGGCCGAGGCTACGTCTGTACATCTTTCCCCGATTACTCTGCTCCCAGGAGTTCTGGACCCGGACCCGGTGTCTCTCCTCGACGGCTCTCCCTTTGAGATTCTAGTCAGGAGGGACCTTCGGTCTCAAGTGGATTGGGTGATCTTTCACCCAGCCCTGAGATTTGGATCCTGTGGGTTTGGCCTCTGAGGGGGCCCAACTCATTGACTTTGGTCTCTCAACTGAGGTTGTGGAGACCATACTTCACTCCAGAGCTCCCTCCACGAGGAAACTTTATGTTATGGGTATTCACTTCATATTACAGGTCTTGGACAGTGGGAACCTTGGAACCTGGGGGGACCTTTGGTTTTCTCTGTGGTACTTTTAGACCAGGACAGGAGTATGGCGGCTTAGAAGCCTTTGTTATATATGTACAGAGGTGGAAAGTCCAGGGGTCAGAAAGTAAAAGTCCTGCCATATGTTTATTCCACCCATGAACTCAGTCAGCTGATTTCACTAATTAGTTCTATCTCCTGGCTGAAAAACTAGTGTCATTATAGAGACGGCAGCGGGAATATTAGTGTTATTATAGAGACACATCAGGAATATTAGTGTCATTATAGAGACGGCAGCGGGAATATTAGTGTCATTATAGAGACGGCAGCAGGAATATTAGTGTCATTATAGAGACGGCAGCAGGAATATTAGTGTTATTATAGAGACACATCAGGAATATTAGTGTTATTATAGAGACTCATCAGGAATATTAGTGTTATTATAGAGACACATCAGGAATATTAGTGTTATTATAGAGACTCATCAGGAATATTAGTGTTATTATAGAGACACATCAGGAATATTAGTGTTATTATAGAGACACATCAGGAATATTAGTGTTATTATAGAGACGGCAGCAGGAATATTAGTGTTATTATAGAGACTCATCAGGAATATTAGTGTTATTATAGAGACACATCAGGAATATTAGTGTTATTATAGAGACTCATCAGGAATATTAGTGTTATTATAGAGACACATCAGGAATATTAGTGTTATTATAGAGACTCATCAGGAATATTAGTGTTATTATAGAGACACATCAGGAATATTAGTGTTATTATAGAGACACATCAGGAATATTAGTGTTATTATAGAGACACATCAGGAATATTAGTGTCACTATAGAGACGGCAGCAGGAATATTAGTGTTATTATAGAGACACATCAGGAATATTAGTGTCACTATAGAGACACATCAGGAATATTAGTGTCGTTATAGAGACGGCAGCAGGAATATTAGTGTCACTATAGAGACACATCAGGAATATTAGTGTCGTTATAGAGACACATCAGGAATATTAGTGTCATTATAGAGACGGAAGCAGGAATATTAGTGTCACTATAGAGACACATCAGGAATATTAGTGTCGTTATAGAGACGGCAGCAGGAATATTAGTGTTATTATAGAGACACATCAGGAATATTAGTGTCATTATAGAGACACATCAGGAATATTAGTGTCATTATAGAGACGGCAGCAGGAATATTAGTGTTATATAGAGACACATCAGGAATATTAGTGTCATTATAGAGACGGCAGCAGGAATATTAGTGTTATTATAGAGACGGCAGCAGGAATATTAGTGTTATTATAGAGACACATCAGGAATATTAGTGTCGTTATAGAGACGGCAGCAGGAATATTAGTGTTATTATAGAGACACATCAGGAATATTAGTGTCATTATAGAGACGGCAGCAGGAATATTAGTGTCATTATAGAGACGGCAGCAGGAATATTAGTGTCATAATGTCACGGTTCCCCGGGTTTCCCCTGTTCTTCACCTGCACGCACTCTCACTAATTATGATTAATTCACAGCACCTGCATCTCATCACCTTACTCTACACACCAGCACAGGATATAAGCCTCACTCTGTCTGTACTCTGTGTCCGGTCTCGTCTTTCGACGTCTGTGACTCTGTGGCTATACTCATCTAATCTGGTTCCAAGTTATCTCGGATCGCGCAGCAAGTATCCATTGATTGTTTCTGTTCCTGTGTGGATCTCGGATCTCTCAGCAAGTATCCAGTGATTGTTTCTGTTCCTTCGTTGATTCAAAGACTCTGATTACCCTGATTTCAACAAGAGCTGTTTCTGAAGCCTCCCAGTATCCCGGTGTTGCATCAGTGTATAAATAAAGCCTGTTAAACGTTCTCTTTGTGTCCTCGTCCATCAGTGTCTGTGACAGACGTCCATCAGTGGATGTGACAGAAGACCGGACCACACACGATGCAAGCACCCACGGCTTCTGAGACCTCTTCATTGCCTATTGCCTATCGCCGCACTGCCACCTGCATAATCTGCTTCCCTTCACCCACGGACGGGTATTTTCACGCCATCACTGAATCCCTTCCAAGTACTCAGTGAGTATCGTTTCTAAGGATTGTCAGGATCTTCACGTCATTCCAGTAAACTCATCTATGTCATTACAAGCGGAGTGTATCTCCACGTCGACAGAGTGCCTACTGTTCTATTGTGGATTATATTCTGAACCTCTGGATTATCTTTCTACGGATCCCCTGTGTTTTACTAAAGGACTTCAAGTGTTTAATTATTATTGTTGTTCAGAGTTCCCCGCTTAAGCCTCTCACTTGCCAGTTTCCCCGCTGCGCAAACATCTCACTTCTGATCCTACAGGATGTGCTGGGAACAAATAGCTAAGATGGCCCAGGAGAGCCGCGACCTTTATGATTTCAGTCTCCGGTTCTGTTTCCTGGCCAAAGACTTAAATCTAGGAGACGAAACCCTCAAAGCCTGCTATCGCATCGGAGCGGAGTACATCGACCCTCGACCGTTACCGAACTGCACAGGTCTGAGCTGGAGAGCTGCAGTCGCCGCATGCATGGATAGTTTAGTCCCCAAAGAGACGGTTCCCAAACCGGAACCCTGTGTTCGCCCCAGACCAACCCCTGAAATCTCCTTCCCCAGAGCACGCAAGCTGATTTCGATGAGTGCCGATCTGACTGCCAAAGTGATGGATCCTCCACTTATGACCGTCCGAGGGGCTTTGAAAAGAACCTTTCCGCATCAGGCTTCATCCCACAAGTCTGCTCTTCACATCGTCTGCCCAGCCGAGCCAGCGCGCATCGTCTGCCCAGCCGAGCCAGCGCGCATCGTCTGTCCAGCCGAGCCAGCGCGCATCGTCTGCCCAGCCGAGCCAGCGCGCATCGTCTGCCCAGCCGAGCCAGCGCGCATCGTCTGCCCAGCCGAGCCAGCGCGCATCGTCTGCCCAGCCGAGCCAGCGCGCATCGTCTGCCCAGCCGAGCCAGCGCGCATCGTCTGCCCAGCCGAGCCAGCGCGCATCGTCTGCCCAGCCGAGCCTGCACGTCACGCCAGTCCAGCCGAGCCTGCAATTCACGCCAGTCCAGCCGAGATTGAGAGTGTTATGCCCGCAGAGCCTGAGACTGAGAGTGTCTGGTCTGTCGAGCCTGAGCTTAACGTCAGTCCTGCCGAGCCAGAGCTTCACGTCAGTACTGTCCAGACCGTGACTCGCACCAGACCCAACGTGCCCGCACGTATTGCTAATCCTGTCAAGCCCGCAACCCACGTGAGAATAGATGAACCTGTGCTTAACTTAGCACCCGTCGAAGCAGAAACCGTGGTGTTAATGGCCGCCTTGCCAGCGACCGTGAAGGTTTTGCCCGCTGTCTCAGGGACTGAGATTATAGTGACCACTCAGTCAGGGGCTGTGAGCACCGAGTCCGTCAAGTCAAGCACTATACGTCCTGAGTTCACCAAACCGCAGGTTCTGCTCAGCCCAGAGTCTTCCCAGCCGCTGGTCCAGTCCAGTTCAGAGTCTTCCAAGCCGCTGGTCCAGTCCAGTTCAGAGTCTTCCAAGCCGCTGGTCCAGCCCAGCTTGGAGTCTTCTCAGTCGCTGGTCCTGCCCAGCACAGAGCCTTCCAAGTCGCTGGTCCTGCCCAGCACAGAGCCTTCCAAGTCGCTGGTCCTGCCCAGCACAGAGCCTTCCAAGTCGCTGGTCCTGCCCAGCACAGAGCCTTCCAAGTCGCTGGTCCTGCCCAGCACAGAGCCTTCCAAGTCGCTGGTCCTGCCCAGCACAGAGTTTCCCAAGCCGCTGGTCCTGCCCAGCACAGAGTTTCCCAAGGCGCTGGTCCTGCCCAGCACAGAGTTTCCCAAGTCGCTGGTCCTGCCCAGCACAGAGTTTCCCAAGCCGCTGGTCCAATCCAGCTCAGAGTCGCCCAAGTCGCTGGTTAGGTCCAGTTCAGAGTTTCCCAGACCACTAGCTCATTCCAGTGCAGAACTTCCCAGAACGCTGGCTCCGCCCAGCCTCGAATTCCCCAGGACGCTGACTCCGCTCAGTCCAGAACATCCCAGTCCTTTAGCTTCTGCCAGCCCTAAGTACCCCCAGACCACCAGCTCCATCCAACCCAGAGCGTGTCTCGTCGCGTGTCTTGTCCAGCCCTGAACTCCAATCACTACTGGCCCTGCCTGGTCGAGAGACAGCTCCGTGGACTATCATCCAACCTGTACCACCATGGTCAACCACCCAGCCAGCTCCCCCGTGGTCGACCATTCGGCCGGCACCGCCCTGGTATCCTCTGGTCCTTCAGCATCCTGGAGTCCCTGGTCCATGGTCCCTGGTTCCCTATCCCCCCGGGTAGGACTTCAGGACTCCCACCATCTCTCCCCTCGGATGTTATTAGGCGCGAGGACGCGCCTTTCGGGAGGGGAGAGTAATGTCACGGTTCCCCGGGTTTCCCCTGTTCTTCACCTGCACGCACTCTCACTAATTATGATTAATTCACAGCACCTGCATCTCATCACCTTACTCTACACACCAGCACAGGATATAAGCCTCACTCTGTCTGTACTCTGTGTCCGGTCTCGTCTTTCGACGTCTGTGACTCTGTGGCTATACTCATCTAATCTGGTTCCAAGTTATCTCGGATCGCGCAGCAAGTATCCATTGATTGTTTCTGTTCCTGTGTGGATCTCGGATCTCTCAGCAAGTATCCAGTGATTGTTTCTGTTCCTTCGTTGATTCAAAGACTCTGATTACCCTGATTTCAACAAGAGCTGTTTCTGAAGCCTCCCAGTATCCCGGTGTTGCATCAGTGTATAAATAAAGCCTGTTAAACGTTCTCTTTGTGTCCTCGTCCATCAGTGTCTGTGACAGACGTCCATCAGTGGATGTGACACATTATAGAGACACATCAGGAATATTAGTGTCACTATAGAGACACATCAGGAATATTAGTGTCACTATAGAGACACATCAGGAATATTAGTGTCATTATAGAGACGGCAGCAGGAATATTAGTGTCATTATAGAGACACATCAGGAATATTAGTGTCGTTATAGAGACACATCAGGAATATTAGTGTCATTATAGAGACGGCAGCAGGAATATTAGTGTCACTATAGAGACACATCAGGAATATTAGTGTCATTATAGAGACGGCAGCAGGAATATTAGTGTCACTATAGAGACACATCAGGAATATTAGTGTTATTATAGAGACACATCAGGAATATTAGTGTCGTTATAGAGACACATCAGGAATATTAGTGTCATTATAGAGACGGCAGCAGGAATATTAGTGTCACTATAGAGACACATCAGGAATATTAGTGTCATTATAGAGACACATCAGGAATATTAGTGTCATTATAGAGACACATCAGGAATATTAGTGTCATTATAGAGACACATCAGGAATATTAGTGTTATTATAGAGACTCATCAGGAATATTAGTGTTATTATAGAGACTCATCAGGAATATTAGTGTTATTATAGAGACACATCAGGAATATTAGTGTTATTATAGAGACTCATCAGGAATATTAGTGTTATTATAGAGACACATCAGGAATATTAGTGTTATTATAGAGACACATCAGGAATATTAGTGTCATTATAGAGACACATCAGGAATATTAGTGTCATTATAGAGACGGCAGCAGGAATATTAGTGTCATTATAGAGACACATCAGGAATATTAGTGTCGTTATAGAGACACATCAGGAATATTAGTGTCATTATAGAGACGGCAGCAGGAATATTAGTGTCACTATAGAGACACATCAGGAATATTAGTGTCATTATAGAGACGGCAGCAGGAATATTAGTGTCACTATAGAGACACATCAGGAATATTAGTGTTATTATAGAGACACATCAGGAATATTAGTGTCGTTATAGAGACACATCAGGAATATTAGTGTCATTATAGAGACGGCAGCAGGAATATTAGTGTCACTATAGAGACACATCAGGAATATTAGTGTCATTATAGAGACACATCAGGAATATTAGTGTCATTATAGAGACACATCAGGAATATTAGTGTCATTATAGAGACACATCAGGAATATTAGTGTTATTATAGAGACTCATCAGGAATATTAGTGTTATTATAGAGACTCATCAGGAATATTAGTGTTATTATAGAGACACATCAGGAATATTAGTGTTATTATAGAGACTCATCAGGAATATTAGTGTTATTATAGAGACACATCAGGAATATTAGTGTTATTATAGAGACTCATCAGGAATATTAGTGTTATTATAGAGACTCATCAGGAATATTAGTGTTATTATAGAGACACATCAGGAATATTAGTGTTATTATAGAGACTCATCAGGAATATTAGTGTTATTATAGAGACACATCAGGAATATTAGTGTTATTATAGAGACTCATCAGGAATATTAGTGTCATTATAGAGACTCATCAGGAATATTAGTGTTATTATAGAGACTCATCAGGAATATTAGTGTTATTATAGAGACACATCAGGAATATTAGTGTTATTATAGAGACTCATCAGGAATATTAGTGTTATTATAGAGACACATCAGGAATATTAGTGTTATTATAGAGGCACATCAGGAATATTAGTGTTATTATAGAGACTCATCAGGAATATTAGTGTTATTATAGAGACTCATCAGGAATATTAATGTTATTATAGAGACACATCAGGAATATTAGTGTTATTATAGAGACACATCAGGAATATTAGTGTTATTATAGAGACACATCAGGAATATTAGTGTTATTATAGAGACTCATCAGGAATATTAGTGTTATTATAGAGACTCATCAGGAATATTAGTGTTATTATAGAGACACATCAGGAATATTAGTGTTATTATAGAGACTCATCAGGAATATTAGTGTTATTATAGAGACACATCAGGAATATTAGTGTTATTATAGAGACACATCAGGAATATTAGTGTCATTATAGAGACGGCAGCAGGAATATTAGTGTTATTATAGAGACGGCAGCAGGAATATTAGTGTTATTATAGAGACTCATCAGGAATATTAGTGTCATTATAGAGACACATCAGGAATATTAGTGTTATTATAGAGACACATCAGGAATATTAGTGTTATTATAGAGACACATCAGGAATATTAGTGTTATTATAGAGACTCATCAGGAATATTAGTGTTATTATAGAGACACATCAGGAATATTAGTGTTATTATAGAGACTCATCAGGAATATTAGTGTCATTATAGAGACTCATCAGGAATATTAGTGTTATTATAGAGACTCATCAGGAATATTAGTGTTATTATAGAGACACATCAGGAATATTAGTGTTATTATAGAGACTCATCAGGAATATTAGTGTTATTATAGAGACACATCAGGAATATTAGTGTTATTATAGAGACACATCAGGAATATTAGTGTTATTATAGAGACTCATCAGGAATATTAGTGTTATTATAGAGACTCATCAGGAATATTAGTGTTATTATAGAGACTCATCAGGAATATTAGTGTTATTATAGAGACACATCAGGAATATTAGTGTTATTATAGAGACTCATCAGGAATATTAGTGTTATTATAGAGACACATCAGGAATATTAGTGTTATTATAGAGACTCATCAGGAATATTAGTGTTATTATAGAGACACATCAGGAATATTAGTGTTATTATAGAGACACATCAGGAATATTAGTGTTATTATAGAGACTCATCAGGAATATTAGTGTTATTATAGAGACTCATCAGGAATATTAGTGTTATTATAGAGACACATCAGGAATATTAGTGTTATTATAGAGACTCATCAGGAATATTAGTGTTATTATAGAGACACATCAGGAATATTAGTGTTATTATAGAGACTCATCAGGAATATTAGTGTTATTATAGAGACTCATCAGGAATATTAGTGTTATTATAGAGACACATCAGGAATATTAGTGTTATTATAGAGACACATCAGGAATATTAGTGTTATTATAGAGACACATCAGGAATATTAGTGTTATTATAGAGACTCATCAGGAATATTAGTGTTATTATAGAGACTCATCAGGAATATTAGTGTTATTATAGAGACACATCAGGAATATTAGTGTTATTATAGAGACTCATCAGGAATATTAGTGTTATTATAGAGACACATCAGGAATATTAGTGTTATTATAGAGACTCATCAGGAATATTAGTGTTATTATAGAGACTCATCAGGAATATTAGTGTTATTATAGAGACACATCAGGAATATTAGTGTTATTATAGAGACTCATCAGGAATATTAGTGTTATTATAGAGACACATCAGGAATATTAGTGTTATTATAGAGACACATCAGGAATATTAGTGTTATTATAGAGACTCATCAGGAATATTAGTGTTATTATAGAGACTCATCAGGAATATTAGTGTTATTATAGAGACACATCAGGAATATTAGTGTTATTATAGAGACTCATCAGGAATATTAGTGTTATTATAGAGACACATCAGGAATATTAGTGTTATTATAGAGACTCATCAGGAATATTAGTGTTATTATAGAGACTCATCAGGAATATTAGTGTTATTATAGAGACACATCAGGAATATTAGTGTTATTATAGAGACACATCAGGAATATTAGTGTTATTATAGAGACACATCAGGAATATTAGTGTTATTATAGAGACTCATCAGGAATATTAGTGTTATTATAGAGACTCATCAGGAATATTAGTGTTATTATAGAGACACATCAGGAATATTAGTGTTATTATAGAGACTCATCAGGAATATTAGTGTTATTATAGAGACACATCAGGAATATTAGTGTTATTATAGAGACTCATCAGGAATATTAGTGTTATTATAGAGACTCATCAGGAATATTAGTGTTATTATAGAGACACATCAGGAATATTAGTGTTATTATAGAGACACATCAGGAATATTAGTGTCATTATAGAGACGGCAGCAGGAATATTAGTGTTATTATAGAGACACATCAGGAATATTAGTGTTATTATAGAGACACATCAGGAATATTAGTGTTATTATAGAGACTCATCAGGAATATTAGTGTTATTATAGAGACACATCAGGAATATTAGTGTTATTATAGAGACTCATCAGGAATATTAGTGTTATTATAGAGACACATCAGGAATATTAGTGTTATTATAGAGACACATCAGGAATATTAGTGTTATTATAGAGACACATCAGGAATATTAGTGTTATTATAGAGACTCATCAGGAATATTAGTGTTATTATAGAGACTCATCAGGAATATTAGTGTTATTATAGAGACACATCAGGAATATTAGTGTTATTATAGAGACACATCAGGAATATTAGTGTTATTATAGAGACTCATCAGGAATATTAGTGTTATTATAGAGACTCATCAGGAATATTAGTGTTATTATAGAGACACATCAGGAATATTAGTGTTATTATAGAGACTCATCAGGAATATTAGTGTTATTATAGAGACTCATCAGGAATATTAGTGTTATTATAGAGACACATCAGGAATATTAGTGTTATTATAGAGACACATCAGGAATATTAGTGTTATTATAGAGACACATCAGGAATATTAGTGTTATTATAGAGACGGCAGCAGGAATATTATACCCCTTTTCCACCAAGGCAGAGCTGGTGCTGGTTCGGAGCCAGAGCCTAGTTTCAAATCGGTTCTTTGTTTTTCCACCGCCAAAGCACCAGCTCCGAACCAGTAAAACTGGTTCTTAAGTAGCACCAAAACATTGCAGGGTCTAGAACGGAGCCAAGTAAGAACCGCTTGCGTCAGGGGCTGGGGGCGGGGTTACCGTGACCAACAAGACGAATAGAAACTTGTGACCGCCATTTTTAAATAGCAGCTAGTCGAGCTAATAGCAGCTCGATTATAATATGCAAGTTACGGCGAGCTGCACGAACGCGTTGGATTCCGATGTATTTTTGCAATCCCATGAGGATCCATAGTATTGCAACGTCCGTTATTGTTGATGGCTTGTTCGAGATGCATCGGAGCGGCGCGGACCGATCAGAGCTCCGGGAGTATTTGGAGAGCATACGACTCCTTGTGCTTTTGATCGCTGTCGCAGGGCTTTAACCCCCTGGGGTCGGCAATCACGCCGGCGTGATTTGCACGTTTTTTTTCACATAGCAGCTGAATAAACTTAAAATACTCCGTCATATATGGTCATACAGACTTAATAAAAATTAAAAAAGAATCTGTGAGATGTCTACTTTTGTATGTGTCCACTTACAATCAAAACAAAACGTTGTGCTTTTGTAAAATAAAGAAATTAAACAGGGTGTGCTTTCTGCCTCTCTGTCTCGTGAACTTTTTTTTTCTTGAGCACGTCTCTAAACATTTAAAAAACTCAGCGAATACTTGTCACACATTTGTGAGCTCTATATATTTATAATCATTTAAGTTTGTAGTTTTAAATTATCTGATTCAAAACGAAAACAAATATTCTCTGTTTAAGTAATTTGTATAAAACCAACAAGATATTCAGTTTCTCTAACCCTTCCTCATTAGTTTTAATGTGACCACACCCACACGCGCAAAACATATAGACATGCAAATCGTCCATGTGTCGCGCGAACGCCCCCATTACCTCAACAACAAAGCGGCAAACTTTATCATTCCTCTGCAGTCGTCGAGTTTGGAAGACATGCTGTGAGATTATAGGGTTTACATCAGAAGAAGAAGATCGCGATTTGAAGACAAGAACGATTTTAAGGTAAGAAATAATTCTGAATTATATTAGTTAGTGTTATTGTTGCATAAACTTCATATTGCCATTGAACTGTTGCACGATGCTTCAGTGAATGTTTCCTGCACGCGCTGAGTTTGAGTCATTCGCGCGACGTGCGTTTGAAAAGCAAAACGCACCATGATTTTACTCCAATCTCATTTCATAACGTCATATCGATTGTAAACATTTGAAGTAACATGATAATCAATATGTTTTTCTCTAGTGTAGCCTAGTGTTACTGAAGTTCCTTTTTAACTATGCCTGCTATACTATTGTTCTTATTATTTGATTCAGCCCTGCAGGTATATGCCTACAAGGCACAACAAATGTATATATATGTATATATATATATATATATATATATATATATTAGGGCTGTCAAAAGATTAATCGTGATTAATCACATCCAAAATAAAAGTTTGTGTTTACATAATATATGTGTGTATACTGTGTAGAATTATTATGTATAAATACACACACATTCATGTATATAATAAGGAATATTTGCATTTATATACTGTATATACATATATATAATTTATATTATATATAAATATTTTATATATAAATATAACCAATTTTTCTTAAATATATACATGATTGTGTGTGTTTTTATATATATAAATAATTCTACACAGTATACACACATATATTATGTAAACACAAACTTTTATTTTGGATGCGATTAATCACGATTAATCTTTTGACAGCCCTAATATATATATATATATATATATATATATATATATATATATATACATATATGTGTGTGTGTGTGTGTGTGTGTGTGTGTGTGTGTGTGTGTGTGTATGTATTTTGTAAATTTTAAAAAGGAATTTTCACCAGAAATCTAAAATGTATTCCCACAATCATGCAGCCCTGGTTTCTTCTTGATATCAGCATGTTCACAGCTTTTTTTATATTTATATATTTATTTTAGGTAGCTACCCGTCCTGCTGACTTCAAAATGAGCATGAGGAGGTAAAGTGAAAAATCAAACACCTTGGAAATGACAGGTAGGCTATGCACTATGTTTCAGGAAAGGAAAGGTGTGTGACTGGTTAAGTCTCTGTCTTTAGTTCAGTGTGTTAAATAATGTGCTTTTTGCCATTTGTTGTGTATCTTTGGATTATGTTGTGTTGTAAATAAATTCAAACAATCAAAAAGCCGTTCTTTTTTAAATCTCCTCATTCTTTGTGCAAGGTAATGTAATGATAGTGCCTGAGAGCTCCTAATAGGGCCATTATGGGAGGCTCTTTGTCTCTCTCAGGTGTGAAACACTCAATATTCATGGTAGTTTACGCCTCCTCGCATAAAGCTTTCTTACACAAAACATGTCATACAAATTTTAAATCAATATATTGTCTTATCTGAATGAGTATTCAGGATGATTTTCACATAGTTTTGGAGCAAATATTCTAGGCTACGTGATACAATTTTCAAAAGCCTTGCGAATAAATCATTAGTTTGTGTTTCATGACATTATTTCAGTGACTTTTTTTTTGGTCATTTTCACAAACCACGCATAAATGTTATTATCTCAAAACTACAAACTTTTACATACATGCTGCTGACATATTATTGTAGCAGAGTTTGTGCTGAATGCAGTGTAATAATACTTTAGTCATGAAAATGTCACAAGTAACAGAAATAAGCACAAATGTTAGAGCATGTCAGAACACCTCCAGGACCCAGAAAACACCTCAGACCCCAGGGGGTTAATGTCACGCGGCGATCGGTCTGCGAGAAGCCGAACCATCTCGAACAAGCCTGGTGTGTTTTTGTTTGGCGCTACCGCGCTAGCGTTGCTGGGCAACATGAGATGTATACACAGTGACGTAAGATCTGGCTCTGTTTTGGCTCTCTAGCCTGTGGAAAGGCAAACCGGTTCTTAGAAGAACCGTCAGTAGAACCAACTCCGAACCGGCTCTAGCTCTAGCTCTGAACCAGCACCTGGTTCTTGTTGGTGGAAAAGGGGTATTAGTGTCATTATAGAGACACATCAGGAATATTAGTGTCACTATAGAGACACATCAGGAATATTAGTGTCACTATAGAGATGGCAGCAGGAATATTAGTGTCACTATAGAGACACATCAGGAATATTAGTGTCGTTATTGAGACGGCAGCAGGAATATTAGTGTCATTATAGAGACACATCAGGAATATTAGTGTCATTATAGAGACACATCAGGAATATTAGTGTCATTATAGAGACACATCAGGAATATTAGTGTCATTATAGAGACACATCAGGAATATTAGTGTTATTATAGAGATGGCAGCAGGAATATTAGTGTTATTATAGACGGCAGCAGGAATATTAGTGTTATTATAGAGACACATCAGGAATATTAGTGTTATTATAGAGACACATCAGGAATATTAGTGTTATTATAGAGACACATCAGGAATATTAGTGTCATAGAGACGGCAGCAGGAATATTAGTGTCATTATAGAGACGGCAGCAGGAATATTAGTGTCACTATAGAGACACATCAGGAATATTAGTGTTATTATAGAGACACATCAGGAATATTAGTGTTATTATAGAGACGGCAGCAGGAATATTAGTGTCATTATAGAGACGGCAGCAGGAATATTAGTGTTATTATAGAGACACATCAGGAATATTAGTGTCATTATAGAGACGGCAGCAGGAATATTAGTGTTATTATAGAGACGGCAGCAGGAATATTAGTGTCATTATAGAGACACATCAGGAATATTAGTGTCATTATAGAGACGGCAGCAGGAATATTAGTGTTATTATAGAGACGGCAGCAGGAATATTAGTGTTATTATAGAGACGGCAGCAGGAATATTAGTGTTATTATAGAGACACATCAGGAATATTAGTGTTATTATAGAGACGGCAGCAGGAATATTAGTGTTATTATAGAGACACATCAGGAATATTAGTGTCATTATAGAGACGGCAGCAGGAATATTAGTGTTATTATAGAGACGGCAGCAGGAATATTAGTGTTATTATAGAGACGGCAGCAGGAATATTAGTGTCATTATAGAGACACATCAGGAATATTAGTGTCATTATAGAGACGGCAGCAGGAATATTAGTGTCATTATAGAGACGGCAGCAGGAATATTAGTGTCATTATAGAGACGGCAGCAGGAATATTAGTGTCATTATAGAGACGGCAGCAGGAATATTAGTGTCATAGTTACGGCAGTGGGAATATTAGTGTCATTATAGTTACGGCAGCGGGAATATTAGTGTCATAGTTACGGCAGCGGGAATATTAGTGTCATTATAGAGACACATCAGGAATATTAGTGTCATTATAGTTACGGCAGCAGGAATATTAGTGTCATTATAGAGACGGCAGCAGGAATATTAGTGTCATTAAAGAGACGGCAGCAGGAATATTAGTGTCATTATAGTTACGGCAGCGGGAATATTAGTGTCATTATAGTTACTGCAGTGGGAATATTAGTGTTATTATAGAGTGGGAATTTTAGGCTGCTGTCACTTTAAGAGCTGCACGGATCCAATATACTGATACACATGAAAACAGAAAACGTCTCAGGTTACGACTGTAACCCTAGTTCACTGAGAAGGGAAAGAGACGATGCATCGAGGACACTTTGGGAACGCTCCTGCGGGATTGCGTCTGAAGCACTCTAGTCCAATGGCGAGAGTGGGCGTCACGGCGGGTGACATGACGACCAGGAAAGGATAAAGGACATCCGGTTTAGAACCGCGCTAGCTTCGAAAAGGGCTGAAGCAAGTCGATCACAGGGATGTAGGAAGTATGGCAAAGTGACGCATCGTCTCGAACTAGGGTTACAGTCGTAATCTGAGACGTTCCCTTTCGAGGGAACTGGACAATACGCCATACGAAACAGAACCTGTCTGTGTGAATACTGCACAACTAAGACAAGAGCATTTGAGAACCCAGGTCGAAGTTGCTAAAACCTTACGAATGTGACCTGCCGCATACCACATCCTATAGGGATATCTACATATAATAAGGCTTCTAAGCCGCCATACTCCTGTCCTGGTCTAAAAGCACCACAGAGGAAACAACTAAAGGTAGGAGCAGAGTAATCAGGGAAAGATGTACAGACGTAGCCTCGGCCATGTCCATACCACAACGTCCAGCCCCAAGGGAGCTGGGTGTGTGAGGGAGAACCAAAGTGGACCGTGCTTCTTATCCTGAGACGCGAAGAGATCCACTTGTGTCTGGTCATAAACCCCCCAAATGTGCTCCACCACCTCAGTGTGGAGCCTCCATTCCCCGGGCCTCAGCCCCTGCCTCAACAGGATGACTGCTCCTACATATTTATGTAAGAGACCACCGATGTGTTGTCTGTACGGACAAGCACATGATGGTCCCTCAGGTCTGGGAGGAAAGTCTCAACGCATTGAAGACTGCCATCATCTCCAGGCAATTTATGTGCCAAAAAAGATGATGACTCCTCCACAGGCCCTGGGATGAGCGGCCTCCCATTACCGCTCCCCAGCCGGTGAGGGAAGCATCTGTCAAGGTAGCAACTCTTTTGTGGCTGTGAGGATAGCAGCTACACGAACGGGCGATAGTGTGGCTCGCATCGTGACTGAATCCCATACCACACCAAGGAAAGTGGTTCTTCTAATGGAGAAAGCACACTCTTCTTGGCATTGAGTCTCATTTACATTTATTCATTACATTTACATTTATTCATTTAGCAGACGCTTTTATCCAAAGCGACTTACAAATGAGAAAACAATAGAAGCAATTAAACTAGCAGTAGGACAACAGTATGTAAGTGCTATAACCCTTCACAGTACAAATCAAAAGTTTTTTTTTTTTTTTTTTTTTTTTTTTTTTTTTTTTTTTAGAATAGAAAAGAAAGTGTTAGTGTTAGTAGTACTGGATCAAGTGCTCAAGTGCTGCCGAAAAAGATACGTCTTCAGCAGTTTCTTAAAGATGGCAACAGACTCAGCAGCTTTGGCTGAGTTAGGCAGATCATTCCACCAGCAGGGAACAGTCATGGTGAAGGTCCGAGAGAGAGATTTCGTGCCTCTTTGAGATGGCACCACCAGACGCCGCTCACTTGCAGAGCGTAAGTTTCTGGACGGCACATAAGTCTGAATTAATGAGTTCAGGTACAGGGGAGCAGTGCCAGTGGTTGTTCTGTAGGCAAACGTCAGTGACTTGAATTTGATGCGAGCGGCAACCGGCAACCAGTGCAATTTCGTGAGGAGAGGAGTGACGTGTGCTCTCTTTGGCTCGTTGAAGACCACTCTAGCTGCAGCATTCTGGATCAGTTGCAGAGGTTTGACGGTGCACGCTGGGAGACCAGCCAGGAGAGCATTACAATAGTCCAATCTGGAAAGAACAAGCGCCTGAACAAGGAGTTGTGTAGCATGCTCTGATAGGAAGGGCCTGATCCTTCGGATGTTGTACAAGGCAAATCTGCATGACCGGGCAGTGCTAGCGATGTGGTCTGTGAAATTCAATTGGTCATCAATTACAACTCCAAGGTTCCTGGCTGATCTTGATGGAGTTATGGATGACGAGCCTAGCTGGATGGTGAAGTTGTGATTAAGTGCTGGGTTAGCCGGGATTACAAGTAGCTCTGTCTTCGCAAGGTTTAGTTGAAGGTGGTGGTCCTTCATCCAGCCAGAAATGTCTGTCAGGCAGGCTGAGATGCGAGCGGCTACCGTCGGATCATCAGGCTGGAATGAGAGGTAGAGTTGTGTGTCATCAGCGTAGCAGTGGTAGGAAAAGCCATGTTTTTGAATCACAGATCCTAGTGATGTCATGTAGATGGAGAAGAGAAGTGGTCCAAGCACTGAGCCCTGAGGCACACCAGTGGCTAGATGTTGGGTCTTAGACACCTCACCCCTCCACGACACCCTAAAGGACCTACCCGAGAGATAAGACTTGAACCACTGGAGTGCAGTTCCCGAGATGCCCTTCATCTTTAGGATAGACAGGAGGATCTGGTGGTTAACTGTGTCAAAGGCAGCAGACAGATCCAGCAGGATGAGAACTGAGGACTTGGAAGCTGCCCTTGCCAATCTCAGAGCTTCAATTACTGAGAGCAGAGCAGTCTCAGTCGAGTGTCCCCTTTTGAAGCCAGACTGATTGTTGTCCAAGAGGTTGTTCTGCGTAAGAAAGGAGGAGATCTGGTTGAAAACAACTCGTTCAAGTGTTTTTGCGACGAATGGAAGAAGGGATACCGGTCTGTAATTCTCTAGATGTGCTGGATTTAGAGTGGGTTTCTTAAGCAGTGGGGTTACCCGAGCCTGCTTGAAAGCTGTGGGAAATGTGCCAGTGTGAAGAGATGTGTTTATGATGTGTGTGAGTGTGGGTATAACAGAAGTAGAAATAGCTTGAAGTAGGTTAGTGGGAATAGGATCAAGCGGACAGGTAGTAGGGCGATTGGAAAGGAGGAGTTTGGAGACTTCGGTCTCTGAAAGCAAGGAGAAAGAGGGTAGGATGTGTGTGTTAGCTGGTAAACTGTGTGTGTTAATTTGTGGATTAGTAAATTGGCCGCTGATGGTGGTAGTTTTGTTTATGAAGAATGTGGCAAAATCATCAGCTGTTTGGGTTGATGAAGGAGGAGGAGGAGGAGGGTTAAGAAGGGAGGAGAAGGTTTTGAAAAGCATGCGAGAGTCAGAAGAATTGTTAATTTTGTTGTGATAGTAAGTCATTTTAGCAGTAGATATGTTAGCAGAGAAGGAAGAGAGGAGGGATTGATAAAGACCAAGGTCAGTATGATCTTTGGATTTGCGCCACTTCCTCTCTGCACCCCTGAGTTTAGCACGATGTTCACGGAGAACATCAGATAACCAGGGGGCAGAGGGAGAGGCGCGGGCTGGCCTGGAGGAAAGGGGGCAGAAATTGTCCAAGCAGGATGTTAGAGTGGAGAAAAGAGTATCAGTTGCACTGTTAGTATCTAGTGCTGAGAGCTGGTCTGGTGGAGGAAGTGTGGACGAGACCAAAGAGGATAGACGAGAGGGTGAGAGTGAGCGTAGGTTACGCCGAAAGGTGACCTGTGGAGGAGTGCATGTTGTGTTCTGGGGCAGGTTGAGGTTGAGAGTGAGGAGGAAGTGATCTGAGGTGTGCAGTGGAGTGACAAGAGCATGGTCAGTGGAGCAGTAGCGTGTGTAAATAAGGTCCAATTTGTTACCTGATTTGTGAGTAGCAGCAGTCGATACTCGTTTGAGATCGAATGAGGCAAGCAGAGTGTGGAAATCAGCAGCTTGAGGTTTTTCAAGGTGGATGTTGAAGTCTCCAAGAACTATGAGAGGAGTGCCATCCTCAGGGAAGGAAGAGAGTAGCACATCAAGGTCCTCTAAGAAACTGCCAAGCTGACCTGGGGGACGATATACAACTACACAATGAATTTTAATAGGACTAGTGATGGTAATAGAATGGGATTCAAATGAGTTGTTGTTACACAGAGGTGGTAAAGTATTAAATTTCCAATCGTTTGAGATGAGCAGACCGGTACCTCCACCCCTTCCAGTCAGATGAGGGGTGTGTGAGAAAGTGAAGTTAGTGGAGAGGGCAGCCGGTGTGGCAGTGTCCTCAGGTCTGATCCAGGTCTCAGTCAGGGCCAAAAGGCTGAGACCTGAATGACTAGAAATAGATGTAATGAAATCAGCTTTGTTAACTGCGGACTGGCAATTCCAGAGACCAATAGGAAAAGAGAAGATAGTACTAGAAGACATGGGAAGGGTACGCAGGTTGTTAGGATTGTGCCGCCTCCGTCGTGTGACATTGGATTTACAAATGTTAGTAATAGTAGGGATTGTAAAACACATGGTGTAAAAAACTCACAAACAGAAAGATCAGTTGAAAGTTGAGTAGAAGAGAGAGAAAATAACACGATGATAAAACAAACAGCGAGAAAGTAATACTCAAGTGCCTTGTCGGTGTCCTTGCTCGGTGGAGTCGCACAGGTAGAGTCGTTGGTCTTTACACTCTTCGGTCTTCACACGATGAGGGCTTCACGCCGCCCGCGACCGCTGCCGCGGAGCACTAAACCTATTTATACACGCCTAATACCTGATTGTTGAATACAGCTGGCCACTCCCCGCAGCGAAACTCAAGTCACGACCCAAACAAATGCCACGTGCGCTCGCGTTTTGCCCGAGTAAAACACACTAAACAATACAAAGTTTCCTAGCAACAAAGAACCGCGCTCAAATTGACTGAGAAAAGTAAACACTCACACACTGAAGTTCTCTCTTGCTGTTCGACTGCTTCTTCTGACTACTTCTATTGACTAGCTGCTATAAATGCTTAACTGGCTTATGACCACGCCCCGCAGCGAAACTCAAGTCACGACCCAAACAAATGCCACGTGCGCTCGCGTTTTGCCCGAGTAAAACACACTAAACAATACAAAGTTTCCTAGCAACAAAGAACCGCGCTCAAATTGACTGAGAAAAGTAAACACTCACACACTGAAGTTCTCTCTTGCTGTTCGACTGCTTCTTCTGACTACTTCTATTGACTAGCTGCTATAAATGCTTAACTGGCTTATGACCACGCCCCGCAGCGAAACTCAAGTCACGACCCAAACAAATGCCACGTGCGCTCGCGTTTTGCCCGAGTAAAACACACTAAACAATACAAAGTTTCCTAGCAACAAAGAACCGCGCTCAAATTGACTGAGAAAAGTAAACACTCACACACTGAAGTTCTCTCTTGCTGTTCGACTGCTTCTTCTGACTACTTCTATTGACTAGCTGCTATAAATGCTTAACTGGCTTATGACCACGCCCCGCAGCGAAACTCAAGTCACGACCCAAACAAATGCCACGTGCGCTCGCGTTTTGCCCGAGTAAAACACACTAAACAATACAAAGTTTCCTAGCAACAAAGAACCGCGCTCAAATTGACTGAGAAAAGTAAACACTCACACACTGAAGTTCTCTCTTGCTGTTCGACTGCTTCTTCTGACTACTTCTATTGACTAGCTGCTATAAATGCTTAACTGGCTTATGACCACGCCCCGCAGCGAAACTCAAGTCACGACCCAAACAAATGCCACGTGCGCTCGCGTTTTGCCCGAGTAAAACACACTAAACAATACAAAGTTTCCTAGCAACAAAGAACCGCGCTCAAATTGACTGAGAAAAGTAAACACTCACACACTGAAGTTCTCTCTTGCTGTTCGACTGCTTCTTCTGACTACTTCTATTGACTAGCTGCTATAAATGCTTAACTGGCTTATGACCACGCCCCGCAGCGAAACTCAAGTCACGACCCAAACAAAATGCCACGTGCGCTCGCGTTTTGCCCGAGTAAAACACACTAAACAATACAAAGTTTCCCTAGCAACAAAGAACCGCGCTCAAATTGACTGAGAAAAGTAAACACTCACACACTGAAGTTCTCTCTTGCTGTTCGACTGCTTCTTCTGACTACTTCTATTGACTAGCTGCTATAAATGCTTAACTGGCTTATGACCACGCCCCGCAGCGAAACTCAAGTCACGACCCAAACAAATGCCACGTGCGCTCGCGTTTTGCCCGAGTAAAACACACTAAACAATACAAAGTTTCCTAGCAACAAAGAACCGCGCTCAAATTGACTGAGAAAAGTAAACACTCACACACTGAAGTTCTCTCTTGCTGTTCGACTGCTTCTTCTGTCTCAACCCCAATTTCTTCATATGAGCGAGGACGACATCTCGATGCCGAACCGCTAACTGCTCTGATTCCACCAGAATCAGCCAGTCATCGATGTAGTTCAGAATGCGTAGCCCTGCAGCCTGGCGGGGCCAGAGCTGCATCTACGCACTTCGTGAACATGCGGGGGTGATAGAGTTAGACCGAATGGAAGCACCCGATAATGGTATTCTTTGCCCCCAAAAGAAAACCACAGGAACTTCGTTTGTTGAGGAAGGATGGAAGTGAGCGCCTTATAAATCTATCGTGATAAACCAGTCCTCGGATCTGATTTGAGTCACGATCTGTTTGAGTGTGAGCATATTGAACTTGAGTTTCATGACTGCACGATACAACAGACTAAGATCTAAAATAATCTTCCCCATCCCTTTTTCGGAACAATAAAGTAGCGGCTGTAAAACCCAGATTCTCTGTCGGGCGAGTACACCTCCTGTATAGGAGACTCTACTTCCTGCTCCATTACCAGAGCCTGCTCGGGATGTACTAACTGGAGTAGCACCCCATTGTAAGGAGGTGGAGGAGAACGAAACTGGATTCTGAAACCTCTCTATTATCTGCAGGACCCATGGAGATATATTCGGCTGATTCTTCCACTCTGTCAGAAAATCTACTAAGGGTACCAGTCTCTCGAGACTGGCCTCTGGTGTTATTGTAACGGCCACTTCGGTGACCTGAAGGTATACTGCGGTGTACACCGCTCCGCCCTGGTCGGGGTTGCCCTCAGAGGGTCTGACACCAGTGGCATCGAAGCCTTTTTCACAGAAAAAAAACATTCCTCAGATCCATCTTTTGCTTTAAAGGCTTCTGTAGAGAATGCCATTCTGGTCCCCCAAACTTTCTGAGGGGGAGCACAGGAAACGACACTCTGCCTGTACAAGGAGTTTGTTAATGGCTAGTGCTGCTCCGCCCAGCAGCCCCATTTACGAAGTTATAAACTCCAACTCATTGCACACAGGAGATTGAGAATCTTCAATTCCCTTAACTCGATGCTCAGCACATAATTATACCATATAATTCCTCAAAATTAAATCGAGTTAAAACAAGTTACACGGTCTTGGATGAAATGCTGAACTTATACATGAATCTAACTAATGAAAGTCAGATAAGAAAATTTAAATGCAGCCCACTTATTTAATTCCTCAGAATCAAACAGCAAAAAATCAACCAGACAAGATAATATAGTCTGGATGAAAGGCTGAATATATATTTATATATAGCTTATATATAAAATAGTTTCAACATACAATAAAAGAATCATAAATTCATAGCTTGCAATACACTGTGTATCTCTTTAATCAATGCATTGCATTTGCATAACCACTGGATTCTTATTGCAGTCTTTTTTTAAATAACCAGTAGCACGGGGAAACTCCCGATAGTGAACACACGTCGGTAATGTTCATGAATGAATGTAGCCAGTCCACTATTATTGTTATTGCAGACCCCATAATCTACACGCTACCTCAGCGCACGCGAGATCCGAGCCAAATAATCTTTATTGACTTTCTTCCCTCGAGAAGAAAGCCATCGGGAGCAGAGCTAAACTCTCGATAGTGCAAATGTTACACGTCGGGAATTTATGAATGAACACTGTCAGTCCCCTTTTTCTAGCTGACCGTGCATTCTCCACTCCCAAACAAACAACACATGAATCGCGATCCAAAGCTGTTTACTCCTGTCCATATATTATGCTTGTGGACATGCATCGATACTCTGCACCACTACCTCCTCAGAGATAGATGCGGCGCGGGCTTAAAAGGCGGCGCCCGTCTCGAACCCCTCCGCGAGATCCATTTGCGAACCCCACAATACCAACTTCCACGCTGCCTCGGCAACACGGCCCGATACTGCGAGGAACGCGAGCCTGAACACCTCCTCAAAGAGTGACAAGCGGGAACAAAGCGCTGACAGAACATGCTCCGTTCCAAACAAACAACACATACATCGTGTGTATCCCCACCCGTAGAGACAGAGGGCAGGGAGGAACACACGACCTAAGGTTGTTTGTTCGCCATAATATCTATGCTTGAGACTGAAATAGTGACAGACAACAATAAATAAGACAGACAGTATAACACAGAGCGCTTTGCTGAGGCACAAAAGCTAGCACGGTTCTAAACCGGATGTCCTTTATCCTTTCCTGGTCGTCACGTCACCCGCCCGTGACGCCCACCTCCCGCCATTGGACTAGTTGACATAAGTGCTTCAGACGCAATCACGCAGGAGCGTTCCCAAAGCGTCATCGACGCATCGCGAGTTCCCTCGAAAGTCTCTCACGCTTGAATGGTTCAAAGTCATATTGAAATGCTCACAAATGAATCGATGAGAGGATTTGAAATTAATTTCATAACAAGTATCCGAATCCTGACCAAGTATTCGATTCCCAACCCTAAATCTAGCTAACATTTATAATTTATTAACGGCTGAAATGTTGCACGTATATGTAACAAGCAAATTATTTATCATACTGTGCTTTAAATAACATTGCAAGTAATGTCAGAAAGATATAAACTCTGCGTTGATGTTGTTCAATGAGGATGTTGTCCCAATGTGTCGTGAGCCACAGGGCTCTACAGTGCGAGTGTTTCACTCGCATTTGCGCCTAAAAATAGTTATGTGCGAACTTGAAAAATAATTTACGAGCACAGTGTGCGAGTGACGGGCTGTTCTCAATACACTGAACAACAGCGTGATGAAGCAAAGCATCCCATTGATTTCACATGGAACTGAGCAACATAGACAGTATATAAAAGAGCAAGAGGACGTGACAGCGTCGCGACTGCGCGATGTGAACACATAGACAGTATGTGTGAAAATATCATGATGAGGCGCTTAACTTTATGCAAATGAGAGCGACGATTCGCAACCAATGAGCCGATCACTGAAATAGTGTGGGAATGTGCGGGAACTGCTGGATTTTAAGTGAGAGAGTCAAGTGAGGTAAAAACTGGAAAGAAAATATTGGTAGCCTACAATAGTTAAAAATGAAGAACATAAGTTTTTTATTTTAAGCGAAAAAGAGATGAGGAGAAAGAGGAATCAGGTGAGGGGGATATGGAACAGGGTGTCCGCGGGGTCTTAAAAAATATTAAAAGTTGATAAATCCATTTTAGGAATATTAAGGCCTTAAAAGGTATTAAAAAAGTCTTAATCCCGATTTTATGAGGTATTAAATTTTGTTCAAGCTTTGTCCAAAGAATTTTGACTCCAAAAAGTATGCATGAATATATTTATTTTCCTCTCCATTAGCCTACTAATAAAAAACAACGGCGTAGTCGGTCAGTGAGATCAGATCGCCCACATACAGGTGAGGGTAAAAAACTAAAACTATTAGGTGATGTGTCATCCTCTACATGGCACAAACAACTGTTTATTAAGTTGAAGTAGGGCTGTGCGATATCTCTTGATCGTGGATGATAAATGTCTCCACGATCTGCTTTTGAAGAAACATCGTAGGATCGTGCGTTCTATCAGTTTGCAGTTCTGGCGCCTCCGTCTCAACATACTGCACAGCACGACGTATATTCACATGAAATGCAGAGGAACGGGACACTAGTTCATAAAAATTAATTATTTGCATGTGCTTTAAAGCCTTCCCGGTTAAACATGTCATTTGCTGCTGATCGCGCTGTTCTAACGAGCGCAATGCACCCGACGCGCACATGCACTTAAAGCCTGTTAACAGAGATACTGGACTAAGTTATCTTTCGAGTCGTATTGCGCTAATACTGTCAAATACACACAAGGTTTACATAAACAAAGTTGGTTATGTCTAAAGTGAAAGAACAGTAGAAAAAAAGAAAGAAAAAAATCTGGTTGTAAAATGCGAGTAGACTCGTTGCGCGCAGATCTTAAAGTGACAGTAGCCCTAATAGTAAACATGCTGCCGCTTATCCTTAAAGGGACAGTTACCCAAAAATAAAAATTCTGTCATTATTTACTCTCACTCTACTGTTGTTAAATACCTGTATTAATGTATTTCTTGTGCTGAACACAAAAGAAGATATTTTTAGGAGTGTGGCTAAAAGGCGGTTAACTTTTTTGTACTGTGCTCCTAAATTTCTTTGTGTGCTCCTAAATTTTTTCATTTAGGAGCACATGTACTCCTTGGGAAAAAAGTTAGCGTAGAGCCCTGAGCCAGTGTCCTTTACTGTCCTTGCCAATGCCGGATGCATGAACACGATATTCACGAGCTCGGGAGCTGAATGAGACGCACTCTTTTTCATATTTAAGTGAAAATTTCTAATTGACTTTCTCAGCTCTGCCGGGGAGGATTAATTGCTCATTTTAAGTGTATTGTATACTCTGTTTTCTGCACTTCACAGAGAAAAATCTAAGAGGGGAGAAGATTCATCGCAATGGAGTCAGGGAACGAGCGAAAGAAAGGAGGAAGAGCAGTCCAGAAAAAAAGGACAAATGGAGACCAGACGACAACTCTCTGTTCACACAGCTGGGTGAGTGTGTAGCCCACCAGTTTCATCGTCTGTACAGATCTGCCAAAACACACTTCTGCTGTCTGAGATGAGCAGCTGTTGGAGATGTGAATGTGGATGGCCAATTCAATTAGATTCAATAAAAATTTTTTTTAAATCTGAATGAATCTGTTCGAAAATTACATATTTAAAAGAATAATCTTGAATGTAACTACACTCTTGCCTAATTTAGTATGCGTGGTCCTATGAATATGCAAATGAGCCCCGCCTCCACTCACTCACTCACTCAGAGATCCACTGGTTGACGATCACACGTTGATCTGATTGGCTACAAGGTAGTGTGTGACGTCAGAAACACCAGCGATTTCAAACCGTGTTTTTGAGACTGTCTTTGGTTCACTGCAGTTTTAAGGAGAAAATAAACAACATTAAAAACTTGATTTTCTCCACAGGGCGACTTTAAAATTCTTCCTCTAATGTTTCTTAGGCAAGACAAACTACTTCAGACTTGTGTTTGCTGCTGTGCCAAAAGTAAATTCAGCAGAGGTTCTCAACATTTGAATCGAACTCGAATCAAAATGGAGGCTTTTGGTTAAAATTCGAATCGTGAAATTTGTGTCGATGCCCAGCCAGTAAATATTTATATTAGGGCTGTCAAAGTTAACGCGTTAATTTCGCGTTAACGCAAAATCATATTAACGGCACTAATTTTTTTAACGCGCGATTAACGCAGCGCTTACTTTCTGTTTGACCCGTGGCCCAACCCCTAGCTGGAGAAATGGAGATACACAGTGTTGCCAACTTAGCGACATTGCAGACACCTTTTAGCGATTTTTTTTCTCTTCAAAAAAGCGCCCAAACCATATTTAGTTTCTGAGAATCGCCGGTGCTCACCCAGCACGCGCGCACCTCTCTCTCTCTCTCTCTCCTCTCTCTCTCTCTCTCTCTCCTCTCTCTCTCTCTCTCTCTCTCTCTCTCTCTCTCTAGAGGAGCAGCGCTTTAATTCAGTTAAACACAGATATTATGTTGCTTCTCTAATTTTACATGCACGTATAGCCGAAATCACAGCTCAGATATTGTCTTTAACTTATGTGTATTTGATTTCATCAGATGACGGCTTGATTATCAGGATTTTTGTGCAGAGATTTTTTTCCCATTTACGTCAGCTAAACGCACTATTTTCCAGGCTGTTTGAGATAATAGAATGCCTAAAAATCTATACACTATCTGGGAAAATTATGATAGTATGAAAACTGGACGAGCGAATGAGGCGAATTCGCATCTACCGCGCCGGACTAAACGCCTCATTCAGGACCTCCAGACGCGCGTTAACGCGTCTTCACATTGAAATCACTCGCGCCAGACGCTCTATTCGCGTTTGGTGTGAACGAACGCAGCATACACTTGTCCGCGGTTCGTCCGACGCTGCTTCTGAATCTCTCTCCGGCCGGTGAGGTTTAGCCTACTGTTATAGTGTTCCTTCCATATAAAAAACATGTATGTCCATATTAACTTCAGCCGGTTAGCCAGTAAGCTCCGACGCTGGTGAAAACATACAACAGCCCGCCAGCCCTTGATGACAACGACAAAGAAGAAGATTTATATTCTTTAAATTCGTTAGCTTTTATTGGCAGTTGGCAAACAAGCGGAGTGATGCGCGATGCATTACCGTCCGCCACCACGCACGGTAATAGAGCTTTTGTGAAATGAAACAAAGTTTAAGTTGTTTTAAAAAACCTAAAAGAGCTTTTGACACTCCGCCCCCATTTAATGGGTCGCGTTTCAGTCACTATTTTATATTCATTCCGTTGTTTGACAACAGAAACAGTATATCAATGAAAACAGTTTTATTGAGAATTTAGCTTCATCAAAATGGGCACAGAGAGAGACAAACTAATATAATAATAAATAATAAATGTACATTGAGCATTTTCAGAAGAGCTGCCCTGTCATGCAAAAATCTAAAGATGTTTGTTTTAGTAAATTGCTCAGTTTAAAGAAAGAGAAGTAATGGGAAACCTGGTATTTCTTTATTCTTTCTTCATGTGTCTAATAGACATGAACAAGTTCTTTGAAAAACATCTATGACCTTTGAAACATGTCTCGTCTTCATGCTCTATGTTGACTATGGTTTCAATAATACACATACATTTGCATAAAGCATCCATATTTATCCATGCCCATAATGATTAGAGTATTACAAACTTGAAAAGTATTAATTTAAGGTACATTTAGAACAAATAAAAAATGTGCGATTAATCGCGAGTTAACTCATGACAATCATGCGATTAATCACGATTAAATTTTTTAATCGATTGACAGCCCTAATTTATATATAATCACAAACTATTGGTCAAATTGTGCAGTCCTACAAATAAACATATTTTGTAACTCACAATTTTCAGCAGTAAAATCGCAATTCAACATTTTTTCCCCCAAATCGTTCAGACTCCCGGTTTGGTAGTCCTCCAGGAGCCAGGTTGAACAGCCTACTAGGATCGCAGTTGATCCGTGATCCGTACGGACCAGCTGCCCCACGGTTCGGCACGCTTGTGATTCGTGGATTAAGTGCTAAGTTTAACCATCATTCGAGTGAAAATGTATCATTTGCACGTGTTTTTTCTTGACAATTTACACATTCAAGGATTTTAAAACATTCAAGCTGAAGAGGTGAAAGACAACGCAGTTATCTGAGCGTTCAGCCGCGCACATATACCCCTTTTCCACCAGCAAGAACCAGGTGCTGGTTCAGAGCTAGAGCTAGAGCCGGTTCGGAGTTGGTTCTACTGACGGGTCTTCTAAGAACCAGTTTGCTTTTCCACAGGCTAGAGAGCCAAAACAGAGCCAGATCTTACGTCACTGTGTATACATCTCATGTTGCCCAGCAACGCTAGCGCGGCAGCGCCAAACAAAAACACACCAGGCTTGTTCGAGATGGTTCGGCTTCTCGCAGACCGATCACCGCATGACATCAAAGCCCTGCGACAGCGATCCAAAAGCACAAGGAGTCGTATGCTCTCCACACACTCCCCGGAGCTCAGATCGGTCCGCGCCGCTCCGATGCATCTCGAACAAGTCTTACATCAACAATGGCGATTTTGCGTTACTATTGATGGTCATGGCTTTGTGAACCTACATCGGCATCCAAACACGGCGAATCCAACGCGTTCGTGCAGCTCGCCGTAACTTGCATAGACGGAGATTACAATCAAGCAGCTATTAGCTCGATTAGCAGCTATTTTCAAAAATGGCGGTCACAAGTTTCTTTTCGTCTTGTTGGTCACGGTAACCCCGCCCCCAGCCCCCGACGCAAGCGGTTCTTACTTCTAGCCCAGCAATGTTTTGGTGCTACTTAAGAACCACTTTTACTGGTTCGGAGCTGGTGCTTTGGTGGTCGAAAAACAAAGAACCGATTTGAAACTAGGCTCTGGCTCCGAACCAGCACCAGCTCTGCCTTGGTGGAAAAGGGGGGGTAATAGAGAGAGACGCGTTTCAGATTTAAATTTACTCCAATTGATTCTTCTTTCGCGTCTCCTTGCGCTTGAATGGACATACATACACAGAATTATGATAAAATGCCCGTATCTGCAAATATTCTCGTACATGCAGTGAGTTATGTCTTAAAGGGATACTTCACTGATTAGCATTAAGCTTTGTATCAGTAGAAACCCGGTAGTATTTTCAGAGCTTGTCCCCCTGAGACGAGAGATTTCTGTATTGTGTTTCTGGAAAAAAAACTCAGATGACGCAAAAATCGTCATTTAGCGTCATCATCGGAGGCTTTCCTGGCCAGAGGCTTGAGACTACAGCCAGTAGTAGGAGCGAGTTCCGCATGTTTTGCCCTATGGGCGGGTTGAAGTATTTCAATTAATACTTAATTTAATCTAATCTGTATTTAAATAAATTTATCAACGAAATCGTTGATCTGAAAAACTAGTAGCCTAGTTGTATCATGTCTTCCGATAACCGGGAGGCGTGGCCTCGTAGGGCAGCGAAGCAAGTGCATTCTGGGAGTTGTTGTCTTTCATCCACATGAGCCAAAAATACATTTTCTGGCTTTTCACAGTCTAGAAGGCACCAACTTCTGAAATAATTTCACATTTCTACTACAAACATGACCCAATTTAAATACACATTCATCTTTCCAGTGAGAAGAGAAAGAAATGGGATGTGTATCTGTATATTAGATCCATGCATTCGGTCTTAAAGTGTCAGCGGCCTAATATTTCTGCTGATGTCTGTCAATAATGTTAATCAAACCACAAAACACATCTTTAACAAAGATGAATCTATATTTAATGTATACAGTGAACACTATAGTGTTATTTTACATTTAATGATTACATGTCTGTACCTGACTACTACTGCTAGACCTTACTTTATTATATTGTATTTGCTTATGCTTGTAAAATTTGTGTATTTTGTTTTGGTTTTATTACTGACCATTCACTTGTCTTTAATGTGTAATTATTAAAAGCTTTTTAATAAAAGCTTTTGCAGTGGTGTTGAAGTACTTAAAGTGGGCTTTAAGTAATAAATGAAAAGCGAAGTTGCATTAACCCCCCTCCCCCCCTTTTTTTTCTCCTGGTCTGAAAAAATGATCCGATCCGTGACTCAAAAACCATAATATGATCTGAACCGTGAGTTTTAGTGATCAGTTGCACCACTACACCCTTTTTACCCACAAAAACCACTTTGTTCATTGAGACCCAGACAACGATCGGTCCACTCATTGTTTAATGCTCATCTCTTCCACAGGTTTCTCCAAATCCTTCCCGCTGGACGGTTCGCTGTTTGACAGCTGGCTGGCTCAGTCGGTTCACATCACTGCCGATAACATGCTGAGCCAGTGGTCTCTCTCCGGAGAGAGCGACGACCCGTCCGCCAGCCTCCTGCAGGGCGAGGAGAACCTGCTCAGCCTGATGATGGACCACTCCATGCAGTCCACCTGGAAAACTCCTCAGCTGGGACGCAAAGCAAGAGCCACGCCACGCAACCGCAGGAAGTCCGCCTCGCTTCCTCGGACCGGATCCACAGTTAAAGGCCAGGTTTGGTCCAAACGAGGAGAGAGATCGTTCCACCGGCACAGCCGTAGCGAAGCCAGGCCAGACCCGCTTCAACCAGCCATTTCCAAAATGGACTCGTGCCACATCTCCGAGGAGCACGGGTCTTGGGATGGCCCTGGGGATGCGGATTCGCAGGCGGCCTTACGTCTACGTCTACCTAGACAAGGCAAGTCACGGTCTAAGAGTGAAACTTCGCTGCTGAACAGCACATCTGCACCGGACACTGAGACGGATGGCTATTTCTCCGACGCAGAACAGAGTGACACTGAATTTCGTTCGTCCAGGCGGAAGTTACGCTTGCCCCCACTGCATGCTGGGAAGGAGCAAGCAGTGCGGCGAAGCGTACTCGCCTCCTAAAGCTATTCCTGGATGTCGCTTTCGTGTTGTCTTGTCATCAGAACGAGGCTCGGTTTCTCAATGCATACGTTTCCAGAACTTCAGCTGTAATGGCTTGTGTTCTTATCCCTGTTTTATCTGTCAGAGTATATTAGCCAGTCGCCTACATTTATGCAACCATAACCATTTGTGCTTGACAAAACAACGAGGAACAAGAAAAAGTCGAAATGAACACTGTTGGATGTGTCCTTTTTGGGAAGCAATAGGATCTGTCCTAGGAACTGGGACAATGACGTGGGCATTATAACGTCTGTTCAGGTTGTGTTTGTTTTGAATGAACATGTATGTTGTGTGTCTTCAGAGGATGTGGCTACTTTAAAATGATTTACAAGAGAAAATATGACACAAATAAGCACAAATAGCCGTTGGGGAATGTAGCACACGTCATATCCATTCGCTTTGGCAGAGTCTAGACGTACCAGCATCACGAGCAGGGTCCGCTTCAGAGTAGTCCTTGCGTGTACGTGTGTGTGTGTGTGTGTGTGCCAGGGACAGATCTGAGCACAGTTGGGTCAGTCTATCTCAAGTGGTCCTAAAGAGTTGGTTGTTTGGCCATTTTTATTTTCCCCCAGTAGCTTTGTAACCAGCTAAATCTTAAACTAATTTTCACAGCCAATAGAGTTGCATCTGTGAATATTTAAGCAAAGTTTGGGCGCAGACGTCACAGTTTCGTCACACACATTGTGTCGGCAGAACAATCGTCGTCGAAGACTAGCTTTTAGTGAAACGCAGACGGTGGCAAGCCATTAAACGGACAGACTGGACTGATGAAATCTGCAACGATTACTCTACGATTAAAACATGAATCTGCTGTAAACAATACATCTACGTATTCACATATTAGCCCTACAGTTACCACACGAGATAATATTTAAACCTTAAACATTTTTATACCATGGTCTGGGTGAATACTCGATTCTGATTGGCTGCAGGGTGTCCGTTAAAAAGTGATAGAGGACACCTAAATAAACTGTCAGGCGTAACCAAGGAAACCAAGTTATTGTTTGTAACTTTAGATTTCGATTGTAATCTCCGCTGCGCGTTCTCCGGTTCATACCTCGCCGTCGTCCATTAAAACCTGACAATGGACACCTCGTCGGGCATTAACCCTTACTTATCTCATAATTCAGACTTTTTTTCTCACAATTGCCAGTTTAAATCACAATTCTGAGGGAAAAAAGACACGAACTCGCAGTTCTGAGGAGAAAAAGTCAGAATATTGAGTATTATAAACTTGGAAATGCAAGAAAAAAGTGAAATATAAACTTGGAATTACCTTTTAATTGTCTATTCTGTGGCTTCCATCGACTGCTACCCATTATTTCTTGTAATACGGCACAGCAAAATAGTGTCGGCCCAGATCCGGCCCACATCTGGTACACATGGATTTCACATCGCCGGATCTGGGCCGACACTATTTTGCTGTGCCGAGACTATTTCCTGCCAGCAGGTAGGCTCCGCCCACAAAACACCCAAATGGTCTACATATCTACAGTAGGTACCCCATAATACATCATTACGGCTGAGACGCGAATCCTTCCTATTATAAACTGACCGTGAAGTTGAACCCTGAGCGGTCGTGGTCATTGCATTTTGACGAGGATCAAGAATGTATCAAATGTTTACATGTTTGTGTATTTTGTAATGTACTCTAAAGATCAGTTTTTGTTTCAAGGAACATCTCGTGTCAATACTGAGGTTTCCGTAAATGTGTGTAACACAAAATTTGTAATACCAAATGACAATTTTTCAATACCAATACATAGAGGAAATCACATTAAAAATGGTCAGGCAACCTCCACTGGACCACTTGTGACGGTGTGACCTTGTTAAATCGAAATATAATGTCTTACTTTTTGTGAGATTCAAACTTGTTTTGGTCCATTTGTCCTGAAAAAAACTGTTGTCATTCTCCATTAAAGCGTGCCTTCTGTAGTCCCCCCCCCCCCCAATCAAGCTAATAATCTGCATGTTTAACCATTTCAACACGATGAAGGCAATCAGAAATGGTCCGAAAGCTCGTATGGAAGCTCGAGGCCGCAGATGTGGTGCCTAGAAAACCGCATCCAACAATCATCAATCCTGCATCAGCTGTTCACAAGCCTACATCAGTCAGTTCTTCAGTTTAATGACATTCGTGACGTCTAAAGAATCAGCTCATGGTGTTTATCTCAGGGTTCAAGAGAAGAAGTGATCGCAATCATGTGAAGAGTTACACCTGTACATTCACCAACGACGCCGTGTGTCTTTGGCAAGTGTTGAGAGGATCTGAGGGGAAGGATGAAACACTGAGTTTCTTTTCTTTCTCGCTTTATTTTATTTTATTGTATGATGATGCCAAAGAAAAGCAGGTCAGCATATGCTCTGAAGTGGATGTAAACATTGTGTCCTGATCTCCTGAAGGTCTCGGCCTGCACTGATGTCCACCTGTACACTCCTGGATCGCATCATCAATCGAGTCGATGCTCTGTCCTCGAATGTTTTGTTTACGAGACAAAAACAAAACCAACGGATACGTCGCGTGCGTGAGCAGAGTGTGTGTTCTCTCTGCATACCCGAGGGATTCACCCAACTAGGACTCTTCTGTCCTCATATATTCAGTCTCATGCCGTTCCAAACCCGTGTCAATGTTTCTTTCCACGCTGTGGAAGTAATGGGTCCAAAAAAGAAGTCGTGGTCCATGCGCTACATTCCTGTCAGTGCAAGTCTTCACTGACTGACAACCTTCCCTTCCATCGTTGTGACAGTTTGCGAACCGCATTGTAAGCAAAGGTGTGCTGTGTTCTAGTCTTCTGATAAACAAACGAGTGGTTGTCATGTTGTGTACCACAGAAGAGTCGTACGGGTTTGGAACGGCTCCACGGTGAGAAGAACGAACTCCTCGTTCTGACTCTTCATTGGTTTAGAGGAGGAGTTCACTTCAGAAGTAAAACTTCCTTATCATTTACTCTCCCCTCGTCATCCAAGATGTTCATGTGTTCGATTCTTCAGTGGAACAGAAATGCAGGTTTGTGAGGAACACACTCCAGATGTTCTCCATATAGTGTCTTCAATGGTCCAGCGGGTCGAAGGTCCAGATGTGAGTTTCAGCTTCAAAGTCTCGATCCAGCCGAGGAATAAGAGTCTCATCTAGACAAACCAGCCGACATTTTATATAGAAATACACACTTATATACTTTTAACCACTAATGCTCATCTAGCACTAGCTCAGGGTATATGCAGGAATCATGAAGTTAATTTCAATACCTTTTTTAAACTTTTTGAAGACCTTCTCAAAATATTTTAAGACCTCATCGCCACTTCAAGTTCTAATCAGCAACAAACCTTTAACTTAATAAACAGTTGTTTGTGTCATGTAGAGGACGACGACACATCACCTAATAGTTTTTAGTTTTTTTATTTAACATCACCTAACCGCGCGTTTCGCAAAATACGTGCCGTCACCTGTATGCGGCGATCTGATCTCACTGACCGACTACGCCGTTGATTTTTATTAGTAATGGGGAGGAAAATAAATATATTCATGCATACTTTTTGGAGTCAAACTCTTTGGACAAAGCTTGAACAAAATTTAATACCTCATAAAATCGGGATTAAGACTTTTTAATACCTTTTAAGGGCCTTAATTTTCCCAAAATGGATTTATCAACTTTTAATACTTTTTAAGACCCCGCGGACACCCTGTGCTGTGATGCGCCACACATTACGACATCAGGTTGAAAGGTCAAGCGTGTTCCGGTTTATAAATGTAGAATAGGGAAAAAAACTCTAAAAACTCTTCTCCTCCAACATCGTTGGTTTACCTTTAATTACGTACTTTTTACGTTCGCTTTGTAAACGTCACGCTTGACCTTTCAACCTGATCACGAAATGTGTGGCTCCATCACAGCTCGTGCAAGTCCAGCATTAGTGGATAAAAGTATATAAGTGTGTATTTCTATATAAAATGGCCGCTGGTGTGTCTAGATGAGACTCTTATTCCTCGGCTGGATCGAGACTTTGAAGCTGAAACTCACATCTGGACCTTCGACCCCGCTGGACCATTGAAGTCACTATATGGAGAACATCTGGAGTGTGTTCCTCACAAACCTGCATTTCTGTCCCACTGAAGAAAGATCTGGGATGACGGGAGGAGAGTAAACTATCAGGAGATTTGACTTCTGAAGCGAGCTCCTCCTTTAGACCGTGGCGCTGCCTGACCACAGACAGCGCCCTGTACAGATCTCATGTATCTCCGCTGCTTTAATAGGAACTAATCATAGATGCTGGTCATTTGCCGTTCTCTGGTTCAGTCATGGAAAACTGTGCCTTTAGTGAAATAGTTTCAGCCGCTGCAAGAGTTCACGCTTCTTTATCATGCTTCGTTGTACCAAAACTATAACATATACTCTACGTAATCTCTGTAAATGTTCAGCTTCTGTGCAAATCATTTTCCTCCCACAGCGCAACAGGGCGAGAATGCCAGAGTAGATCTTGTGTTTGTTATTGAGCTGTCCACTTCGACATCTTTGCACTTATTGTTCTTTTGTCTCTATCGCTGGCGTTCCTTTATAACTGCCGGCTACTGGTAATCTAGACCAACAAGGGGTGTGCGATGTTGACAAACATATTTTAATATTTCCTGCTAACAATAATTAGATGATGGCTGGTTTATCCTCCCCGTCTCTCTCTTGAATCCAACACTGAGAGACTTAAACTGCAGTTCATCGCCTGGCCACTAGAGTCCGGCTCAATCCCAGAGACCCGCGTATGTTAAATGCCCAACTTTACAGCAGAGATAAACATGTTTACAGTCTGTTTGGTCTATATAGCTAATGTTACCCTTCATGACGACTGTGAGGGGGGTGAATATTTTTATAACTCATTCGTTTAAATTATATTAAGTCTTAAAGTTCTGCATAATTAAGGGCGTGGCCAGTTGAGTGACAGGTGGATTGCCGCTGATGTCACTACTAGCCGTTTGTCTGCTAGCATCACGTCACCTCCGCTAATCCGCCTCGCTGCACATTGTCGTTTATCCGGCCGGCTCCGCCCACTTTGGGCTTTAAAAACGCTCTTCAGAAACACACGGGTGACGTCACGCACAAAAAGTGACGTCACAGAATATGTCCATATTGTTATACAGTCTATGGTTTATGGCCGTTCATGGACCGCTGACTCCTGAACATATTCTTCATATTCTGGTAGTTTATTAAAATGTCCATTAAGCTGCAGTTGAAGTGGCATTAGATGCGTTTACACCGACTGTCCAATGCCGTTTAGAGGTGGCGTGAATTAACTTACACTGCAATTACATTTGCATAAATAACGCAATGAGTTTAATGTTTTAAAAAAGCCTTTTGGATGTATGAATATTAAAAATTAAATACTTTAAATATGAAACTAAAACCCCGAGGAGGTAGTGGCAAATCACGGTTAATGAGTGAGTCACTGAATCATTCGTTTAAAAAACAGCGAAGCACTGCTGTGTGTTGCTCAGAAACTCGAAACGCTTCTGTGTCTAAAATGTATGAAGTCAATATCACATGTGCAGTCGTGCTGATATTTGGGGACACTGCACACTTGATCATGTGACATTGATTAAAGGGTAACTAAACCCTAAAACAACTTTTTTTAGTTAATGATCTGTAAGTCTGGGGCTTTATTAATGCTGTTCATTGATTCAAGTAATTTTTTTTTACATTTGGGTATAAAGTGTTTTAATTCTACAATATATGGTGTTTAAACGTACGAGTGCTGCCCTCTTCAGGTTGAACGGTGGTACTGCAGTTGAATTTTCCTATTGGCAGTTGTACCCTGTGATGTAAGAGGGTACCAGCTGACCACGCCCTTGCCTACAGAGAGACACGCCCCCTTTTCCAGCATTTTTCAAATATTGCCAGTGGGTGGAGTCAGGCTCTGACCGGGGGTTTAGTTACGCTTTAACTGCATCATGGGATATACATATAAAAGACAAAAAATCATACAGAGCATTTTGAGTTTTGTGGGTAATTCTAACTAGGCTCGTCTCAGTTCTCTCTCGAGACGTGTTTGGCTTGTGGACATAATATCGTCAGCTCACATTGTTAAAAACTATATTAAAATTCCTATATTACCGTATCGGACACATCGCACACCCCTTCTTCTGGCGTGAGTGGATCTACAACTGGCCTAATAATCCATTCTTTAATGTTGAATCTGGCTGAAGAAGAGTCATATCTCATCCACAGAAATAAATATTTTGCATAAACAAAAAGAAGCCATTTTGTAAGAATATTAAGGTTCCTTTCATTTATTTTTTGTCATTTTCACCCCCGATATCCTTCAGTGTTGTGGTTTACCGTGGCTAACCCTGCGTTCAGATGAGGGCCGGTCCACTGATATACTCAGCGTCTGAACTCTCTCTCCTGACTCCTGGGAACACCGCTTGTGAAGCGCGGGAGAGGAGGCGCACTAGCAGCTGTAGGCTACGAGGTTCACTTCTAGCGCTCCGCGGCTACGATGTGATGAAATGAATGTTGCTGGAGTTTATCCTTCTATGTTCTTTGTTTCAAAGAATGTTGTGCCATTTGTTAATAGCAGAGAGAACTATTGAACATATTAGAAGAAGAATAAAAAAAAGAGCTATTTTAAATTATTTTACTTTTTTTTTTTTTTTTGCTATATTTATTTTCTTGTATTGGAAATCTTTATAGAAGGAGAGAAAAAAAGACAAGTATTTTTCATCAGTGCAAAAACCTATTTTTCCGTTTTGTACATTTTCCATGTTAAGCAGTCTTTAGAGCAATATAATGTTCACGTGACTGTGTGTGCATGCTGTGTGTGAAGCCTTAACAACAGCCCGTCCCATCATCGCCAGCGCTCGGCTGTGCTCGACCAGTGCACCCAATAAAGCTGTGCTTTCTGTCTACACGCCTGTTCTCTCTCTCTCTGTGTGTGTGTGTGTGTGTGTGTGTGTGTGTGTGTGTGTGTGTGTGTGTGTGTGTGTGTGTGCACCAAACACAACTACACACCGTCAGACTCAACCAGCTCCTCTCTTTCTTCAGTTACCTGATCTGGCCAGAAGGTGGCGACAGCTGACTGTCAAAATCTGTGTTCAAAATGTTTTCACTCAGAAATCATGATTCATAAAGTTCACATTAAAATTTATGTTCACATTTAATGATAAAGATAAGGACCAACTGAAAGCACACAGACTTCCAGTGTCCCTGTGGCTCCACACTGTAAACAAAAATTGTTGGTTTAACTTAAAAAAGCAAGTTACCTTGTTGCCTTAAAATTTTTGAGTTTTTTGTAATTAAAAATGTGAGTTAATACAATGAAGAAAAATGGTTTAATAAACAGAAACTCAAAATATGTTATCTTCACACATTAGTTATCGAAGTTGATTTGACAAAAGATAAAAGGTTGTGATAACAAATCATGAAAATATTTTTTTACAGTGTATAACAGGCTTATTTTTATATAATTGTACTTATTGTATTTCTCACTATAAATCACTTTGAATCATTTATTTATAGAGCACAATTTAACACAACCATAGTTGATCTGAAGTTATTTAAGAGGAATTTAAAAGAAAAAAATCTAAATATCTTTATATACATGTATGTTCGTACATTCCTAAACACACTATTCAAGCATACACGGCATCACTCGAACACTGGGGACTGAAAATAAGCCTTTAGACTGGATTTAAAAGCATCAAGTGATCACTTTCTGGTTTACAGCGAGAATGAGGGACAGATACAATAAATTTATAGCATCTTAGTGACCCAGAGTGACTGATGATGATATCACAAATATTGTCTGGGACCGGCCGTGGGCCCACAGTCATTACATATTTAAAACAGTAATATCCTAAACTAATCTTGACAAACTATATATTATTTTAAAGCTTACAATCTCTAGTGTACATATTTGATTTTCTAAATAGATTACAGAGGAGCCGTAATTTATGAATTTGCAGCAAGAATATGTTCATACTCCTGAGGCGTGTTCAGACCTTTATTCTGAAATAGTGATGAACATGAAAAATCATGAAAGAATGGTAGAAACCTCAGTTTGTTTTCATGCCAAGAGTTCAAAAGATAGCATCCGTTCAATTCTTTTAGATAAAAAGGTCTGAAAATGTTTTAAATATAGAGAAAACAATAATAGATTCAGCATTAGTGATGTGCAGCGAGCTATAATGCACATACGTGATCTTCTGTGTTTCTTAGAGGTTGAGTTCATTTCAGAATCTGCCAAACTTCCAACACTACTTCTGAATAGGATGTCTACTTCATAAATTGAATGAAAATTGTAAAAATAATGGTTCAGACTCAAACAACATATGGAGATGGAGACGCTCTTATATGGGCAGTGATGTCCACTAGTGGAGAAGTGTGGTACTGCGCACAAACTACATCTCACTGAACGCTTATCTTCTGAGATATCGAAGATATCAAATATAAATATCCTTTAAAAGTTAATGAGATGCGGTTCCACGCACAGGGGGCGGAGCCTAACCTGCGCCCTCAGAGCCAGGACAATCTCATCTCACAGAAAGATGATAATATCAAAACAGAAACTCATAGTAACGGTGTGCGAGTCGGACAATAATGCCCACAAAGCTAGAGGATATATGCTGAATAGAGATAGAACAGGTATGTTTATTTTAATTACGTTTATAACTTATATGCCATCTGCTCCACTATTAATACAAGCCTGCTGTAGTTAACCCCGTCTGAATGATGACCAAAATATACTGATGAGTTCAATGAAGTTTATTGTACATCACACAAAAGATGAAGTTAGTTTTACTGCAGAAAATCACTGTAAGAATAAACACAGTATTGGGTATCAACGGTATCAACAGTCGTGGGCGGGGCCTGTGTCCAGCTCACTCAGGGCGGGTCTATGCTCAAACTGCAGTGTCAATCAACAGTCGTGGGCGGGGCCTGTGTCCAGCTCACTCAGGGCGGGTCTATGCTCAAACTGCAGTGTCAATCAACAGTCGTGGGCGGGGCCTGTGTCATGCTCACTCAGGGCAGGTCTATGCTCAAACTGCAGTGTCAATCAACAGTCGTGGGCGGGGCCTGTGTCCAGCTCACTCAGGGCGGGTCTATGCTCAAACTGCAGTGTCAATCAACAGTTGTGGGCGGGGATTGTGCAAATCTACGTCACATTGCCCCGAATCTGAGAACGTCTTGTTCTGAGACACTGCTTATGATTTGTGGGGATTTAAAAAAAAAAAACACTGGTTGGATTTGTATCATTATAGGGGGGTTGTGTACACACACTGCCAACACACATTTATGTTCAAACACCATGTAAAAGTGATTTTTGCATAATAGGTGCCCTTTAATTTTATCAAGTGACGAGAATACTTTTTGTGTGGAAAAAACAAACAAAAATAACGACTTTATTCAACTATTGATTTTCTTCTGTGTGGGCCTCGCGACGCATGTTTGGTCTACAGGCCTACAGGGGGAAATGGCTGCAAGAAGGAGTCTTGATCTACAAATCATTAAATAATCTTGCTGCTACCTATTTGGCAAACTTACTCCAGCGCTACACTCCCGCAGGAGGTCTAAGATCGAAGGGTAAATTCCTCCTCCAGATCCCTACACCCCGCCTATTAAGACCAGTGGAAATGGAGCTTTTGAATTGGTTGGCTCATCTTTTCCTTGGCTTTTAATGTGTATTTCTGTCTGTATTTCTTATGGTAATTCTAATTGTATGTTTTTATTGTGTACCCTTATGCTTTTATTGTTCAGCACTTTGGTCGGCCTGTGGCTGTTTTTAAATTTGCTTAGAAATAAACCGAACTTGAACTTGAACAAGTCCTTTACACAAATAAATATAAAAGGTGGCTTGGCTTGACTATCAAAACCATAGCTTGTGTCTTCTTGTTTTAAGGGCAGAGCAGCGACGACAGCTTCTTCAGTGTCTCCCAGAGAGCACGACTCTACAAGAAGAGTTTTTTTGCATGTTATTTTTTCTCAAGGCACTTTTTTTTTACAACATATAGGAAAAGAAGATTACATTGGAGATTGATTTTGACTTTGATTGCAGCAATTTCAGACCTCGTCTTCAGCTGCTAGTGTTATCAAATCTTCCAGACATCAAATACCTTTCTTTGAATTGCTTTTGTACTAGAGGCTTGGACATCTGTGTCAGTTTTGCCATTTCTAACAGAAATAGGATTTTGTCTCCTTTTGTGTTTGTTTTTTATTTTTTTGGCACAGGCATGATAAAAGATCAAGAACGTTATTGTTATTGTGTAGCACAACGAAATTACTCTTGTGACAACCCCGAATGTGCATTTCAAATACAGAGTCAAGGGACATTTTTTTTTAAATATAAATAAAATGTAAGGCAAAGTACAAGTAGTTGACAATAATACATATATTAACATGCAATAATGAAATGAATAGAAGATAAAATAGTTAATATATACAAATAATTATCATAACAATACAATAAATAAATGCAATATAAAAGCTAAGGAAACCGAATCAAAGAAAATGTTCAAAGTTGTTCAGAATATTGGCTAAATGCCATATACAGTGTTAAATGCATGAGTAACCAACACAATTATTATTGCACAAATGTACAGAAGCATTAATTATTATTGCACGTATTATTGAACAATGTGTCACACATTGCCAACATACAGTAGCTTATTATACATGGTCAGACATGGGGATATCAGAGTTTAGATAGTTATTGCTGTTGGAAAATAAACTATTTGTTTAGTCAGTTTGTGCATATACAGATTAATCTAATCTAGTCAGGATGCCCTCTATAGCGCATCTATAGAAGTAGACCATCAGCTTCTGGGGAAGGTTAGCTCTTCAGAAAGTAGAGGCGTTGTTGTGTTTGCCGACTATACCTGCAGTGTTGTCACCCCAGGAGAGATCCTCTGTGACCTCCATGACCTCTCCTTTAATAGTTACTGGACTGTGGGTGATCTTTTTAGCGGTTCTAAATTTCACAATAATTTCTTTGGTCTTTTTGATGTTTAAAACCAGGTTGTCGTCACACCACGCTGTCAGGTTGTGAACCTCCTCCCTGTATGCAGCGTCATTGTAGTTTAATACGAGCCCAATGACAGTCGCACCACTTGTTGTGAGTGTCAATTCAAGAGACTTGGAGATTGGTTATTGTCTTTATCAAACTGAGCAAAGAAGCTGTTAAGTTCTTCTGCAAGATTAGCATGTTGGTTGGCATATGCCGTAAGACATTCTTCTTTTTATAATCCGTTATTGATCGGATGTCTTGCCACATCGCCATGATTGAAATTATTGCCAAATCCTCTTCCACTGTTTGTCCTTTAGTTTTGCAGAACTAATGCCTCTCTTGAGATGCAAGCAGAGATCTCCTGGTTTAAAGGCTATGTCCCTGAGCTGCTGTTTTACTTCATAGTCCATCCCTACAGTTGGTGTATATGTTTCACAAAGCACATCTGCAGAAAGATTGCTTTAGCTTGCTCAAGACTGTTTGCAAAAGTGTAAAGCAGAACCCAGCAAAGTTGTGCAATCCTTTGTCACTTTGTCGACTGCACAGACATGCACCCCTGGGAACCTCATCAGGTCCTTCTGAAGTCTGTATTTTCCAGATTTTGTGTTCCCTGTGTTAGTGTCAACATTTTCTTTGTTGAATGATAGCAGAAAACTTTGAATCAAGGGCCAATTAAAATCCGTCTCGATGTGATGTAATCTGACTGAGGTCAACTTGCAGACATTGTGCTCATTCGACAACAGCTCAGAAACCAGTTTAAACAATCTCCTGTGAGGACAAGAGCGTAGTACAGCACTCTCTTATCTCGATTGGGTATCTTGCTCACTATTCCTCCAGTTGCATGAAGTTAGAGGGATGTGTTGGGTTTTCCTGGCGGTGTGACACACGGATTCCCATTCCCTGTGTGATGCACATTAGCACTGCACAAGGATCAACTGGCAAATTCTGCTTGTACTGTACCCAGGGCTGATGAAAAATCCCGTGTCACACACTCTGAGTATTTTTTTGAGTAATCATTAGTTTCATAACAACATTGTCATGAAACCGGAGACTCCTTTTGAATAGTTTTGAGAACATTCCTTGTGAGGTATTTAGAAATGTTTCCAGCTTTGAGATCTGCCGTTTTCTGTTGTAGGAATTTGAAATTCCATCTTTTATTGCCTTTGCAATTTTGCCTTGTGAGTGTAAAGGCTGGTTCACACGGCAGGATAATTAGGCCGATTTTAGCCCCGATTCGCCCCTTCCGACAAACTTGAGGATGCTCCGATTATCGTAAAATAATCGGATCAGATATTCCTGCCGTGTGTGGAGTGTTAAGACGGCTCTCGTCTGCTTGGAAGGACATCGGGACCGCTCCGATCTCATATCGGGGATATCCAACATGTTGGATTTTTTTTACCCGATTTCTCCTCGTGTGTGTGTGGTGTCCCCCGGGGACAAACGAGCACGCAGCCTGTGGACTGTGGCGTGTAGCCAATCAGAAAGCGAGGTGACGAGGCGGCGAGGAAGCGCCGGAAAACAAAATCAAACCAGCCGGCGGTATGGCGCACCAGAAAGTCCGGTGGACATCGGAGATGGAGGATAAAAAAATTCTCTGCATTCTCTTCGTCCGCCATGATTGTTTACTCTGAAGTCACATTTGATCTCGAGGGATTTCGCGAGATTTCCCGTCTGACCTGGGAATGCTCGGGAGTCAAATCGGTTGGTGTGTGATGTGTTGATTTTGCCGTGTGGTTGCGCACCACACACTGTACGACCAAAACTGTTAGACTCGTGATTTTTTTATCGCCGTGTGTGGGGTCTCTCAGGTTTAGAAAATCGGCCGACAATTTTAAAATTGTCCCGTGTGAAGCAGGCTTAACTTGCCCTATGAACTTTTGGTTCTACTTTTGCATGTCTAACATGGCCAAATTGGGTGATGCAGATTTTCTGTTGTGTTGGACTGGCTCATTACAGGTAAACACATATCTGGCCTGGCGATCAGAGAATGTGCACACTGCCTTGATCTTCAGATACGGTCCATGTTTTCGACTGTGAGGACATCTAACTCTACTTGAATGCAGTTGGACATTGTGGATTTAGAGTCCATGGTCTTCTGAGTCTTAGTTCTGCTTCTTTAGGCACTATTTTTCTCCAGTCTAGACTATTTATGTGAATTTTGAATTTCTTTTTACCAGTTGTTGCTGATGTCCATTGGCTTTTTCCCCTTCTGTCCTGTATTCTCTGGTCCCCCATTGCTGTCATCCTCAGGCCTCATCCATACTACTGCGTTTTAGTTTAGAAACGGAGAATTAAAACGAATACGATCTCCGTCCACACCAGTGTTTAGCTGCGTATTAGAATTGATCTCAGTCCACATTAAAACGACTGAAAACGCGGATCACGTGACCATCATTAACACTGGGCGTGTGTGTGCCGGTGTAAACAGCCGCATGTAGGCAGTTATAAGATTGTAAAATGCAGAATTGACTTGCACAACAGCTGCTAGCAAACACATCAACGTCAGTAACGCTTGTAATTCGTTATCCATGTTGCAGTCACTAACGTTACGTAGTCCAGGCTGGTTTTGTATGTTTTCTTCCCGGGGACGGGTCATGTGATGGGTGTCTGACGAATCAGGGAAGGATACGTCATGACTGATGACACCCGATCATAGAGCCGAGTGTGAGCCTCTGCGTCAGCGTTTGTCAAGTCCTCCGCTTTGACTGTCTTCACTAAAACGTCCTCCGGAGATTCAAAACGGGGTCGGAGCGTTTTGAAACTTCTCCGTTTTAGGTCTTCCTTTCTGCCGTTGTAGTCTGGACGCGAGGTGCAAACGTAGCAAAATGTCTCAGTTTCTAAACGAAAACGCAGTAGTGTGGATGGGGCCTCAGGCTCTACTACTCTACAACCTCGTCAGGTGAATTAATTCCTTTAAAGCAGTAATTCAGTTCAATGCATCTGTATTGTCTTCGTCAGTCTTATCCAGGTGGTCAGTAAGCTTAACTATTTTTTGGAAATGTGTAAAAACTATTGACTGCACATTTGTCCTGTTACTGTCCTATACAACTGAGATCCACTTACAAAAGTGAGATACGTCTCTTACTAAATCATTTAGGGTCGCCTCACTCCATATGATGGCAGTGGACACTCGCACGGCTGGTGGGCCTCTGTGCTTATTGAGCCACTTCTTACATTATTTGGCTTTTTACTTTTTATTAGAACTTCTTTACATGATTTTTTGAAGACAAGCTTTCGTAAGTTGATAATGTTCAAGAAGCAAGCTATTAAAAAGCATGATAGGCAGAAACAATGTTATGAAAGACAAATGTCAGTCTATCAACGCCTGAAGACTCTTTGGTTTCTAATAAGTAGAAGCTCATATGAAGCAAAGGCTGGAAAAATGCTTTGGCAAAGCCTGTTTTTAAATCCGTCTTCTCCCAGTCGTGTCCAAAGTTCTGCAGAAGGCTGTTTGAGAACAACAATTGCATTATTTAGAGATAGAACATCATTTGCACCCTTTGCAGTTTGGTTTCATGCATAATTACTCAGCAATTTTTTTGTTATTGAAACATATTAAATAGTCGCTTGATAAAGGACGTATAGTTGGTGTCCTTTAGATGCTGGTCCTTTCGCTGGTCCTTAGTCCTTACATATAGACATAATATAAAGTGTTCCTGGACTTTCGGTAAGGCATTTGGTACTGTAAATGGCAACATTTAATGTCCACATTTTTTAAGTTTAATTTATCAAAACGATCTACTGTATGTTATGGTTCGATTCATATTTTTAAAAATGTGAACAAAGCATTGTGATTATTAATATTAAGGCAGTCCCCCATAAAATGATAGCAGGAATCCCTCTCTTGGGTCCTATTCCTTTTAGTCTTTTTTTTCAATGACCTTACAGAAAGATGTTCTGATGCAAGTCTTGTATGTTGATGACACAGCTCTTTATGTATCTGGTAAAGATTGTGTTGAGGTTGAAGAAAAGCTAATAAGACATTTAGAGAAAGTGTCAGCTTGGCTTGATGCTTCTTGTTTAAGAGACAAACAGGGTAGAGTTGCACTGTGGGCATCCACTGTTGTCATGGTATGTAGACAAACTCTGAATCAATCATAGTGTTTCATAGCAAATGTCAGAAAGAATACTGTGTTGATTTTAGATGCTTGCCTGTTGTGTGCGCAAACAAACAAACGCAAGACAGTCAGCCACGACTCACTTCCATAGACTTCACACATATGCCCTTTTATAAGTGGCGGAGGCCTTTCCGTGTGGTAAAGGAAATGTGCAGACGGTAGTAAAAGTACTTGCTTAGAAATTATACCGCATTTTAGTATACCAACGGTCATAGACTGCAATAATGGAACACCATTCGGGGTCACACAATTTCTAAAGAGTTTGATAGTCTCCATTTGAAATTATTATGGGTAGACCTTTCCCATCCCTGTGAGTCACATGTCACACAGGCAATTTTTCCACAGGTTATCGTCAGATTATGGGGACTCCCCAGTCAAAATATTGAATGGCAAAAATGTTGATGTGTCTCTTTCTTTCGCGTGTCTAGTTTGACGCTTGAACATTTTGAATGCATTTGAGCATCCAAAGCGAAATGGACGCGCGTAAAGAGCAAGCGTTTGAAGCGAAATTGACGCGTGTCCGAGGCGAAATCCGCTTCTTGTGGGAGGGGCCAGTGCTAGGCGGTTCTGTTTGCAAGAAAGGCCGCGAAATGTAAAAATACTACTGTTATTGTGTCACGAAATGTAGTTTTAAGAGTTGTTCAGTTGAGAATGTAGTTGTTTAAAGCTCAAATCTGTGGTTTATTTATAAAGATAGCGCCTTTAAAAAATGTGATCTGACGTTTCGGAGTTGTGAGATCCAGGCGCTCAGCGGCGCTCAGCGCTCATGTAACCCGCCTTACCTCGGCTAGTGCTCCTGACGTCTGCTGCTGGTGAACGAGAAATGTTTAAATTCACAATCTATAGCTTCGGTTCTTCGGTTCAGAGTTTTTCTTCATCTCATTCAGAAATGTAGACTACGACTGCAAGTGTTCAGTGTCACATTCATAGTTAACATCTGAACAATGTCATTCCTTCTTTCACGCGGGCATTTAGTCATTACAAAATAAGTTATTGAGGCCAAACATTTAAAATTACATTATAATCTGAAAAGCGGGCCTTCCCCCGTTTATCACGTCACTTTACCACGTGACAGCAGCAAGCAAGCTCCTGATTGGTTAACGCGGCGTGAATTGACGCAGAATTTCAGATTTTTCAACTCGGGCGGCAGGCGCAAATTCACGTCAAACGCGTAAATGCACAAAAAGCACTACATAAAATAATTTGCACGTAACACGCATAATGCGCCAAGCGCTCAATTTGCGGCATTCGCGCGAATGAGGTGTATTCGCATCTACCGCGCCGCACTATGCGCCTCATTCGCGCCGCAGGAATTTTTTTACGCGCATTACGCGTCTTTGCATTGACTTAACATTGAAATCACTCGCGCCTGACGTGCTATTTGCGTCCGGTGTGAACGCACCATAAGTATCTTGGGCCTGGCATAGTCATGGCTGAGACAAGGACTGGAGTACTGACTGACTTACTGCCACAGTGGATTCATGCCACCAGACTGAAGCCAGCTTGTGGGAGCTCAAACTGGCTCGAAGGGGAAAGTATAGTGGTGGAGGAGCTGAACACGCAGTCCCATCTCTGTGCTGAATCCAATGAGTAGGGGGAGAGCCAACGGAGGACAAAAAGAGGTGTATATAGAGACAAAAGAGCCAGCAACAACTATGGCTAAGCCTATTAGGCCATGGCTAGATCATGAAGAAGAACCACACGCTTATGCAACAAACATGTGGTGGCGTCTAGCCAACTATACTGCCAGAAGTCAGAAGGCAAGAAAGGCAACTGGTATAATGCCACATAGTGCTTCTGGACCATGTATTGTGGTTGGCCTCAGCCTCGGAGAAAGAATGGGCATGAAGTGAATTTCTTAGTGTGGTTGGGATGCGTGCAGCCTATAATACAACCGGGAAATGGGCTTGTCGGCCAAATCATATTATGCTGGTTCTACTCCAGGTACACAGCAAAGTGACAACTACTGTATAGGCTCAATCCCAGAATCATTCCTCTGTGTGGAGGAGCAACCAAGCTTGGTGAAATCCCCAGCAGTAAATGCAATCGATCATATTGGCACTGCCAAATACATTTTTTGTTACCTGCTGTTACCACCAACTCACGTGCGGAATAGAGCAAGACCTGAGGCAGATTTCCACCCTGACTCCACTTCTCCACTTCACTGTGAGTAATCATTAGGAATAAATTCGCAGCATACTGTGCATTTAAGGAAAGCCATAGACTCTGGACTGGCACCAAAAGGTTATTTGAAGGCATATTTCCAGCAAAAGGTGTTGGCTGCCTTCTAATAGATGTAGAAGTTACAAGATATGAGTTGATTATGTTCATTAACATAATCAAAGACACTCTAGCGGCTGCCAAAGAGTAACTGAGAGGACTTTGATAACTGAAGGATTACAGGAAAGGGAAGTAAATGAGCAAAATGGCTGTTCAGCTTGGCTCACAAATTGGCAGCAGATGCATGATCACCACAGGGGTAATACTATCAATCCTTGCATTTATTATCTGTTGTATTATTCAGTTCATTAAGGTTTTGATTAACCGTGCTATGAATAATCTTGTGTCTTCTCAATGTGCATTATTGAATAGAACTGTTAAAATCCGCAGACCGTAAGCAGAATGGACGGAATGTTTATTACTCCTTTTTAGGAGTAAAGTGGGCATATTGATAGAAAACAGTCTCTCTCTCTTCCTGCAGGTACTCATTGGGAAGCAAAAGAAAGACGGAGATGAGGGAAATCATTTTTCATTGTTCCAGAACATCTGTTTTTATTATCTGCATATGTATATATGGTTCTTGGAAACCAGCCCAGATAGGAGATCTCAATTTGTCCAGCTATGGAAATCTGCTTCCAGGATATCTAAGCAATATAAAGTCTTGTTTTTAGTATTGTAATAGATTCCTACAGTATATGATGTAATGTATATTCTTTTTTAACAATAACTACACCAACCCCTTGAGCTTGTGTATTCAATTTTAATAAATGGGCTATATAAGTTGATCCTTGACAATAAGCGTCATAAACTTGAACATTCTTCCCTCAGCTAAGAAGTAATGCGTTACATTACTAGTTACTTGGAAAAAGTAATCTGATTACATAATTCACGTTATTTGTAATACGTTACCCCCAAACACTGGTTGTTACATATAACGTTGGTTAGGTTCTTTTCCGTTTCTGTTTGCCTGTGTTATTTGTCATTGATAATTGACCTAGTTTCCTAACATGTGTCAGTTTGTTTCCATGGTTACTGATTAGTTTCACCTGCATCTCATTTAGCTCTCTTTGATTTCTCTATGTATTTATAGCCCTCGGTTTGTTCAGTTCTTTGTTTTGTGTTTCTAGTGATCATTTTCACTGTGAATTCTTCTTTGCTTTTGTTTATTATTAAAGTGCTACAATTAGATCCTTCTCCTCGTTTTGCCTGACCACACCGTGACAGAACACAAGACCGTCTAAATATGGATCTAGCAGCAAGAAAAAGCCCAGAGGACCAGTTACTGTCCCTGTATCAAGGAGGACGTTCGCTGGAGGATTATGTGGATGAGTTCCTTGATCTGTGCCACCAAGTTCGCTGAAATGAGGCCACATTGCATTTGGTACAACTGCAGAAACCATCGTTCCAACGAACATTCGCAATCAGCATCGCAGAGTTGTGTGTGTGAGCGACAGATCTCGACCTGTGTTAGAAGCAGAGTTTCTTGTTTGCATGACACGTGGACTCAATAAATCCTTTTCTTGAGCAAAATAAGCAAGCTGACATCCAGTACAATCTATATCTTTTATTTATAATACATACAAATGTCATTTACTTCTTTTAGCTTGTTTAAAAGCGTCGTTTTTGAAGAGTGCGCATGTGCAAACGTGCTCTAGTACGTAAGAACAAGATGATTGAATCTGCAATTAAATCTATGATTGAATCTGGAAATAAAGCAAAGTAACTGACAAAAATGAGAAATAGTCCTCAGATGCCACGTCCGTAATTTTATCGCAAAATAAACTAGCAATAATTCGATCTCAAACTCATTAACAGTAGTTATTACTCCACCACCTGTGTAACATCATTAACCAACGTGGTTGAACGACCAGTTTGCGACAATATGGTTTCGGGAAACAGTCGTGACTAGTTAGTTGATTTCTTCAACGATGCATCGTACTATAGTAGTGAAGGACCGAGTTACGGTGTTGTACGGGAAACACACTCCTGTCTGGATCTGCCTTCTCTCCAGCTCCGCATCGGTCCTCGGCCCCCACCGGCTCTGCCTCGGACCCTCGTCACCCGCGGTTCTGCCTCGGACCCTCGTCACCGGACCCTCGTCACCGCGGCTCTGCCTCGGACCCTCGTCACCCGCGGCTCTGCCTCGGACCCTCGTCACCGCGGCTCTGCCTCGGACCCTCGTCACCGCGGCTCTGCCTCCAGGACCCTCGTCACCGCGGCTCTGCCTCCAGGACCCTCGTCACCGCGGCTCTGCCTCCAGGACCCTCGTCACCGCGGCTCTGCCTCCAGGACCCTCGTCACCGCGGCTCTGCCTCCAGGACCCTCGTCACCGCGGCTCTGCCTCCAGGACCCTCGTCACCGCGGCTCTGCCTCCAGGACCCTCGTCACCGCGGCTCTGCCTCCAGGACCCTCGTCACCGCGGCTCTGCCTCCAGGACCCTCGTCACCGCGGCTCTGCCTCCAGGACCCTCGTCACCGCGGCTCTGCCTCCAGGACCCTCGTCACCGCGGCTCTGCCTCCAGGACCCTCGTCACCGCGGCTCTGCCTCCAGGACCCTCGTCACCCGCGGCTCTGCCTCGGACCCTCGTCACCGCGGCTCTGCCTCCAGGACCATCGTCGCCGCGGCTCTGCCTCGGACCCTCGTCGCCGCGGCTCTGCCTCGGACCCTCGTCGCCGCGGCTCTGCCTCGGACCCTCGTCGCCCGCGGCTCTGCCTCGGACCCTCGTCGCCGCGGCTCTGCCTCGGACCCTCGTCACCCGCGGCTCTGCCTCGGACCCTCGTCACCGCGGCTCTGCCTCGGACCCTCGTCACCGCGGCTCTGCCTCGGACCCTCGTCACCGCGGCTCTGCCTCGGACCCTCGTCACCGCGGGCTCTGCCTCGGACCCTCGTCACCGCGGCTCTGCCTCGGACCCTCGTCACCCGCGGCTCTGCCTCGGACCCTCGTCACCGCGGCTCTGCCTCGGACCCTCGTCACCGCGGCTCTGCCTCGGACCCTCGTCACCCGCGGCTCTGCCTCCAGGACCATCGTCACCCGCGGCTCTGCCTCCAGGACCATCGTCACCGCGGCTCTGCCTCCAGGACCATCGTCACCGCGGCTCTGCCTCGGACCCTCGTCACCGCGGCTCTGCCTCGGACCCTCGTCACCGCGGCTCTGCCTCCAGGACCCTCGTCACCGCGGCTCTGCCTCGGACCCTCGTCACCGCGGCTCTGCCTCCAGGACCCTCGTCACCGCGGCTCTGCCTCGGACCCTCGTCACCGCGGGCTCTGCCTCGGACCCTCGTCACCGCGGCTCTGCCTCCAGGACCATCGTCACCGCGGCTCTGCCTCGGACCCTCGTCACCGCGGCTCTGCCTCGGACCCTCGTCACCGCGGCTCTGCCTCCAGGACCCTCGTCACCGCGGCTCTGCCTCGGACCCTCGTCACCGCGGCTCTGCCTCCAGGACCATCGTCACCCCGCGGCTCTGCCTCGGACCCCTCTGCCTCGGACCCTCGTCACCGCGGCTCTGCCTCGGACCCTCGTCACCCGCGGCTCTGCCTCCAGGACCCTCGTCACCGCGGCTCTGCCTCGGACCCTCGTCACCGCGGCTCTGCCTCCAGGACCATCGTCACCCGCGGCTCTGCCTCGGACCCCTCTGCCTCGGACCCTCGTCACCGCGGCTCTGCCTCGGACCATCGTCACCGCGGCTCTGCCTCGGACCCCTCTGCCTCGGACCCTCGTCACCGCGGCTCTGCCTCCAGGACCATCGTCACCGCGGCTCTGCCTCGGACCCCTCTGCCCTCGGACCCTCGTCACCGCGGCTCTGCCTCGGACCCTCGTCACCGCGGCTCTGCCTCGGACCCTCGTCACCGCGGCTCTGCCTCGGACCCTCGTCACCGCGGCTCATCTGCTCAATCAGAACAATTATTCAAATCTAATCCAGTTTACTTTAAAGGTACACTATGTAATTTTCAACTAACTTTACCCACTAATAGACACGGTACTTCCTTAAATTCCAGCACGGTGCTACAACAGCCATAATAAAAAGACCCTTCACAATAGATAATGCTTCACAGTGAACTCTGTTAGAGAGCTACATATGCAGTTTATCTGTTCAACAAAACACATTACTCACCTGTTGAGTAATAAAAACACCATCATCTCCCGCATCGCTTTTACATGTCAAATCCCTCAGTATGCAAAAAAAGACTGTGTTTATATTGTAGATCGATCGGGATACTGTCTAAAATATAAACACTTACAGTAGATTGACCTAACAATAATAGACCTACCATAGTGAATCATGGGAAGACAAAAACATGTTTTGGAGGAAGGATTGATGGTGTATTGACTCATTATTTAAATTTAGTTTGAACAAAAAAAAAAGTTACATAGTGTAAAAAACTTCCTCCTGAACAGAATTGATTGATGCTCTGACAACTTTGAGATAAGTTGAAAAACAACTGGATAGGGTATGAGTATACGGTCCATAATTGACGTGGTGATGAGGGACAGGTGATAGTCTTCATAATTCTGGCGGATAGGACCGCGTTGGAGGAGCAGAACCGGGCTGAGCCGTGGAGAAAAATGGCTAGAATTGTTCGAGTTTCTTTGTTCAGTGGTTCGCCTGTTGTCTTGATCTGTCTTGTGAGTGAGGGGGGATAAAATAGTCTAGAGGGCTTCTTGTTTGATATACTCAAATATATTTAAAATTTTCTCTATGTAGATGACATAACACTGAACATATTTCCCTGAATATTTTAATTCCCACAAAATTTCAAGAGTAATTTAGCACATTTGCAACAACAAATCAGCCAGCTTTTATAGGCAAAAAAACAAGACAACAACAGTGGTCCTCTAACTGCCTTTTAATGGGAAGCTTGGCATTGCATAATGTCCACAAGTGCCCTATAATCAGGAGTATAACCTGACACTGTAACTCTAATGGAGTCCTCCAAATGTCCAGTAAGGCGTGTTTTGTATTGACACAGGTTGAACCAAAAAGACAGGCAACTTTCATGGCTGCTGTGCAGATATTTCTCTGGGTCAACAAGTTTCCACAAGTCTGTTGCCCCCTGATAAGCTTTTACATCTCCATCTCAACCTCACTAAAGCAGGTTAAACGCATCACTTAGTTTCTCAGAAATTTGCAAAATGTCCACTTGCATGAAAGGATTTGCAATGAATGGCACGCATGGTTCCAGCTTATCAAAGTCAGTGAATCTGTCCTCAAATTCTTGGCCGAGCCTGTCCAAGAGTTCAAAGTACTTATTTAATGCTCTGTCAGACTCTGAGGTGCTCTGTGAGAGACCTCAGATGCAGAAGCATCGACTGCCTGGATGGAAAGTGATGCAATTTCTTCCTCTGTAAATATGAGGAGAAAAGCCTGTTAAAGCACTGATAATGTCAGATCCAGTAGCCACTCAGTGTCCTGTAAAATGTCTTTTTAACATGTACATTTTATTTAGTCACTATTTGCATTTTAATGCTGTAATATCGGTATAAATGGCTTCTGCACCCAAACATATTATTGCCTTTTAGATAGAATCTTGCACCCTTTCTTTAGTAGGTCTTTATATTTTCTTAATATTATATATGTGCATTTCCATTCCCGTTTGTGATTTTAGACAGCTGTGTGTGTGTGTGAGTGAGTGAGTGAGTGAGAACGGGCGGGACTTTTATTTTGGCCTGGCGATGTGACGTCATAAAGCAGCGCCGCACTCCAGCCTCTGTTGTGGTTCACCTGAAGAAAGGTTTGTGGTTTTACGCATTTAAAGTGTTTAAATGAATGGAAGCTGTTCTATCAATTTAATCGTTTTTACAAGCTATGTAAAATAAATAAATAATTATGAAATGTAACATTGTAATGCTTCATGTAACAGTTGTGAACGTTATTTTTCGTGAATCAAGTATCTATACATGAGTAACAGAAAAAGGTGCGTCTCATTTCTCTCTCGATATCGTCTATCAGTTTATCGTAAATATGAATTTGGTCACTGGCAAGTAACGTTATAGTGATGAGAGAAATTGAGCTTTTCCAAACTCCGAGTCAATTGAACCAAATGATTCACAAAAATGATTCAGTGGATTGAATTGCTCGGATCACCGTACGCTGACTACTCCTGCTGGTCAGAACAGTGTAAATGCAACGAGAACACAAACATGAATAATGACAACTTTATCAAACCAACTGAAAATGTTTTCATGGAAGTGTAATCTATTAAATGTTAGCAACTAAAGCAATAATAAGCCCCCTGAAGCCGTGTTTTACAGTGTATTTAGGGGGCCTAAAACCCCCTCAGCTGTTCTAAATCCACTTTAAAACACGGCTTCAGGGGGCTTATTGGTTTTTTAAAACGTTTACTCCATAGAAATATTATTTTTAATATTTATTTTATTCATAAAATAAACACCAGCAACAAAAAAATACAACGTTATAACACATTTATTCCTCCGCCAAGCAATATAGTTCCAAAGAGGTTGCTAAGCAACACATGCAGCAACAAATCACAAGCGCCAGCTGCGCAGTAACACTAATGTAATGCGGTCATAGGTGTGCATGTATGTATGTTGATTAATTTACAACGGCTTCGAACGCGGCTCTGCCAATCAGAATCAAGGACTGGAACTATCCTTTTATAAAAAATAAATACCATAACTAAATACAAAGTATATAATTTGTGTTCTTTTATTAATTTGTAGTGCTAGTTTTGAGTGTTGTTTGGCTAATCATCCTTAAAGGATAATTCCGGTATTTAACACCTTGAGTCTATATTGTAGTTTGTTTTGGATGAACAAGAGTGGTGGACAACATTTTTTTGGCAATGGTTCCTCTCTCGAGTTTTTGACTATAATAGAATTGGCCATGGACCCATTTAACATTGGAGTCAATGGGGCATGTCCGAAAATATCATTAAAACAGCCAATAATGTTCGTTTACAAAACTGTTAAACTCACCGAGTGGTTAGTGGTGTTCGTTGATGATTATAAAAAATATGTCGTCGCAATATATGATTCCAATCCGTTTATTTTGCTATAGTGGAACTATTTTTTCAACAATGGGATTTTACAAAATGACGAATAAAACACGACAGAAACTGTATTTCGCAACACTTTTTGTTTCTGGAACATCAACTAACACCACTAATCACTCGGTGAGTTGCACAGTTTTGTAAACGAACATTATTGGCTGTTTTAATGACATTTTCGGACATGCACATTGACTCCAATGTTAAATGGGTCCATGGCCAATTCTTTTATAGTCAAAAACTCGAGAGAGGAACCATTGTCAAAAAAATGGGGTGTGGTCCACCACTCTTGTTCATCCAAAACAAACTACAATATAGACTCAAGGTGTTAAATACCGGAATTATCCTTTAAGTCCATTAACTGCCAGTGTGCTGACTACTGAAATATAGTTTTGAAATTATTTTTATACAGATGTCATTATAGAGATCAGTGGTCCAAACACAGAAAAACTCCTGGTGAAGCGACTGAGAGCCACGTGACGTAGGCAACGTGTAAGATGGCGTTGATTAAAGAGGAGAGTGAAGACATGAGGATTGAAGTAAAGCAAGAAGAGACAGAGGAACAAGCAGGTTAGTTCAATTCTCAGAGATGGCATGTACATTTTCTCGTTTCACTCAGGGGTTTTTGTACCCTCTCTTCCCTCTTGCAGCTTTCTCTCTTTTCCTTTTTTGCAAGTCTGAAGTCTGAAAGTAAGTGACCAATCACAGGTTGTTATTCTGCACCTCTGGCTGAACGTTTGTTTCCTAACTGTGGAGGAGTCAAGAAGATGAGGAGGAAAATCTAGAGCGATGTTCTATTCGTTTCCTAGCAATAGCACGTTGAATGAAATAATATTTTTTATTTATATGAGAAAAAAAAAAAAGAGAAACTAAGAAGAACTGTAGGCGCTAGGTTCAGTTCCCGCGCGCTGTATGAGCAGCGGCTTTGTGCGCGCGTTTCAGAGTCCTGTTTTGCTGCTTATTGCTCTTGAATGGTTTAAAATAACTTGTTTTTAAATCGCATGGCTTAAAACGCATTATATCAATAAGCGGCAACATCACATGAGCGTAACCGCCATAGAGACGACTACCTAATCTCTACCGGTTGACAAATTTCTACTGGTTAAACGTGTATACCGGTATATCGCCCAACCCTAATCGCAACTAAAAAACTAAAAACGCGGATCGTTTTCTGAAGATATAAGCAGATGTGGGAGACAGTCCTGTGCAAGCAAAAGCTTCGAAGTGTGCGGTGAGAAAATATGACACCGCATACATAAAATTTGGGTTTAAAGGCAGGTACTGAGACTAAAGGGGGGTCGCACACTGGACGAGAAGCACGGCGCCGCGTTACGTCGTGTCTAGGACAACTTGAGGTATCCCACACTGGACGCGCACTTTCTCAGCTTATGGCCAGCAATATTGTTATGTTTAAGGACATTATGAAATCAAGATTATGTCTGTACTATGTTATGATTGTACTGTACAATTAAATTAAATCATTGCTAAGTCTGCAATCTGAACATTTTACTTCAGGGCGCGTACGTTAACTGAATGAATTGAGACTATCACCTGAAAATCCCGATAATTTTCATCCACGCCTCTGATTTCTTGTGAATGAATGTAGAACTAAATGTATCTTGCAGCACAGGGTGAAGTCAGTAAATACATTAACGATGATTTGAGACAAATATAATGTAAATTTAATATAAAACTATGTAAATGGCGTGGCAGGATTTGCACAAGGTCCTGAGCCATAGCTGAGTGACGCGGACAGACGCCGAATGGCGCCGCTGGTGTGTGTAGGCCTACACTCATAGACAATAATGTGTTCGAATTTTAAAGACGTGGCGCTGCGCGTCTCATCCGGTGTGCGACCCCCTTAAGCCGAAGGCACAGTGTGTTGAACGTGGAGAACTTTTGTCAAATGAGGCGCTAAAACCATCAAAGCTGCATAGACGTTTGAACTCAAAACACCCATGTGTTGGGAAGCCAAAAGAATATTGTTTTTAAACAGTCATGTTAATATTGCTAATTCTATTTGATAAATTACACTTAAAGGACAAGTTCGGTATTTTACACTTAAAGCCCTGTTTACAGACCGTATCTGATGAAATAGAACGGTTAAGATTAAAATTTGGACACATGCTGCTGTCGCGAGAATTTAAGGTTTATTTAGCTTTTGTGGACCTATTTTGCCAAACGCGTCACACCCGTGATTCTTCCGTTGAGAGCTTGAATAATAGACACTCCAGCGGCGGAGTAATACCGCACCTCACACAGCACATTCAATACAAGTCATGGAGTTGGACAAAAACTACGATAAAACCTGTTGGAAAGCATCTTTTTCAGCGATTTTTTTTGGAACCGTATCAGTGAACACCCCTGACCACTCGGTGAGTTTTACGTCTTTGTAAACGAAAGTTTAATGTGTTTTAGGAAGGAATCTTCCAGTGCACATAGACAACCATTGTGGGGGTGGGGGGGGGGGGAAGCGATATAAACCTAAAATTCTCGCGACAGCAGCATCTGTCCAAAGTTTAATCTTAACCGTTCTATTTCATCAGATACGATCTGTAAACAGGGCTTTAAGTGTAAAATACCGAACTTGTCCTTTAAGCCCCTTTCACACAGAGATTCCGGAAAATACACAGATATCGTGTCGACCTCGCCGAATACACTCCATATCAGACTGACCATCTCCGGGTTGAGAGACCACTCGCCTGGGGGTGTGTGTGTTGTCTCGAGATAGCAAGTTGAGTTGTCGAGTTGTCTCCGCGCCCACATTCTGGATGCCGGGGACATGAGCAGCTCTCAGGGAGCACAGGTTGGCTTGCACCCACAGAAAAGGAGGTCCTCTGGCCATGGTGTACAGGTTGCCCGACCTGAGACCGCCTTGGCGTTTTATATAGGACACCACTGACATGTTGGTTGTGCTGACTAAGACGTGGTGCCCCTTGAGGTCTGGTAGAAATGCTGTCAGGGCTAAACAAACTGCTCTCATTTCCAGGCAGTTTACGTGTAAGCTCTTCTCCGGGCTGGACCAGAGGCCGGAGACAGGCCTGCCCTCGTAAAGCGCCCCCCAACCTTGGTTGGAGGAATCTGTAAAAAAACAACTTCCTCTTGGGCACAGTTGGTCCCATGGCCACGCCCGCTTGGTACCACTTTTGGGCTTTCCAGGGAACCATGGCCCTTTAAACAGCTGTGATTCACCTTAATGTGCAGGCTCCTTGACTGCCATGCATGGGCTGGCACCCGGCGCTTTAGCCAAAGCTGGAGAGGGTGCATCTGCAGTAACCCTAGATCGAGTGCTGACGATGCAGCTGCCATGAGACCGAGAATACTCTGAAACTTCCTCAGGGGCGTGCGTACACCTGCCCTGTAGGAGGCTAATGGTTTGACACATATTTGGGGTTGGGCCACCTAACACAGGGGGACCTAATACCCTTATGTTGTGATTTGTGCACATAATCTTTGTGGGGCTGGCTGGACAGCCTTACGCCCTGGGCAAAGACAGAGTGACAATTGGAGGAGGGCTGGCTAATGAATGGATACCGGGAACCGTGTGTTGTGTGTTTGAAACATACTCTTTTCGTGCTTTATTTGGGTCGCCGTAAAAATGGCGTTTGTTTGTAGGGGCACGTGCAGTGCAGCGGGCCCAGTCACTAAAGTACAAAAATCTCCAGCCACCTGAGATCTACATGAGCTTTCTTCGAGGGCAGTCCAGCTAGCGCGAGACTCGAGCCCTCTCTTTTCCCCCCTTCTGCTAGGAGGTCTTCGGAAGCCTAGGGTCCAACACAAAGCTGGGTCAGGGGTCCTGGCGCTGACTTTGCTTGCTGAGGAGGCGGTGTGGCCTTGGGTCGACTCGAAGCAGGGCTGAAGCGCTTCGGCAAAAAGTGTCGCATGGCTAGGGACGACTTTAGCGCTTCGGTGTACCTCTCGAGGAATCCCGTCACCGCCGGACCAAAGAGGCTGGTGCTAGAAATAGGACCGTCGAGGAAAGCTGTCCTGTCCGCTTCCTTGATGTCGATGAGGTTCAGCCAAAGGTGGCGCTCGAGCACGACGAGGTTAGCCATGCTCCTGCTGATAGCCTGTGCGGTAGCCTTCGTAGCATGCAGAGCTAGGTCTGTGGCACTGTGAAGGTAGCGGAAGGCCTCAGCTTCCGGGCCAGACTCATCCATGGATTGGAGAAGCTTGGCTTGGAAGACCTGTAACACCGCCATCGTGTGAAGGGCCAATGCAGCCTGACCGGAAGCAGAGAAAGAGTGTCCGGCGAGGGCTGAGGTGTTACGGCATGGCTTCGAGGGGTGCACCGCTCTGGATCTCCAACCAGCAGCAGTGGGCGGGCAGAGATGAGCGGCCACGGCTTCTTCGAGCGGCGGTAGCTTTTCATATCCCTTTTCCGCTGCGCTGTCAACGGATGAGAGCGTAGCGGAAGTAGAATCGCTCGTGTGTGCTGAGTAAGGGGCACGCCACGCCTTAGTCAGCTCGTCATGGACCTCGGGAAAGAACGGTGCAGGCTTGTGGCGGGGGGCCTGCTGGCGCCCTGGCAAAATCCAGCCGACCTCTGGGAGGCTCTTAGGGCGAGGCCCAATTGAGCCCGAGGTCAGCAACAGCCGCAGTGACTCAGCATCCGAATTCGTCCTGGTTGCAGTAGCGCTGGCACCTGACTGAGAGAGGGGGGCGGGGTCAACAGAGCCTGACCACTCTTCCTCAGATACAGCAATGGAGAGGCTGTCGTCGTGCTCCTGATCCGATCTGCCGCAGGAGACGACACCCGCCGCTTGGATAGAGAGGGGCGCTGGTCCGCCTGCGTGAACAGGACCGGTGGCACGCAGGGACGTGGCCGGCGTGGGCTCGCTTACCTCCATCCACTCAGGCTGCCGTTGGCTGCGGCGCTTCATTTTCCTTGGCTGAAGTAGGGCGGGAAAAGGAAGGGCAGGAGAAGCGGTGTCGCCATTTTTGCAGAGACCTAGCCGCGGTCCGCAGCGTCGAGATATGCATGCTCTCGTAGTGAGAGCACCTTCAGCATGGGCGGCTCCCTGCATGTGACGCACTCCGTGTGCCTGTCGGCCTCGTGCAGATGGGATCCGCACGAGGTGCATGAAGAGCGAGGCATTGTATCAACGCTCGCGAACTTTCTCTTTTGGACTCCAAATGTTTCTACATTAATTTGGAGATTAACTGTGAAATTATTACATTATAAAATATATAAAAAACAAGCTATCTTGTGCAATTATAACAAAATTATTCCAATATAAAAACACAAATACACTGAGTAAGCAAACATTTAGGTGAGATTTGCAATTCCTGTGGTATTAAAAACCAATAAATTTCAAGGTATAGTATCAAAGTAGTATCGTGGCAACACTAGTGTAGGGTGCCCACACATTTTTTTTTTAATTTTCAAAGGGTGCCTTGACTGAAAAAAGGTTGGGAAACACTGCATTAGTGGACTACGGCATGCGTTGTGTGATTATCCCAGCAGTTTAGGACATCGCACAAGATTTGTGTAAACACAGAAAACATTTAATCACTGGAAAGTGTTTTTTATTTCAGCATTTATTTATTTTATGCGGCCGAGAGAGACGGAGGGAGAGTTATTAAAAAAAAATTAACGCCATTTAAAATAAATAAATAATTATAACGAAACGCATTATGTGGCGGCCGGTGTTGATTCTGTGGCACATCGCCACGAATTAGTCTATGTGTGGGAAACACTTATGTTGTTGCTTAATAATATGTTTTTTTATGTTTGTTGGTTTGTGCCATTAAACCATGGTTAAATTGAATTTGTTTTTGTTTTTTGCCTTAGACCTGATGGCGCTGAAAGAGGAGAGTCAAGGACTGAATGAAATGCATCATGAATTCATTACTGGAGAAAAATCATTTAGTTGCTCACAGACTGAAAAGACTTCACGAGCAAGAGCTCAAAAGGCCCCAAATATACGCCATTTTACCTGCCAACAGTGTGGAAAAAGTTTCAACAGAAAATCAAACCTTAACTCTCACATGAGAATTCACACTGGAGAGAGGCCTTACACATGCGCTCAATGTGGAATAAGTTTCACTCAAAAAGTAATCCTTGACAGGCACATTAGAATTCACTCTGGAGAGAAGCCTTTCTCCTGCAAACTGTGCGGATACAGTTTCATTCGAAAAGGATGCCTAAAAAGCCACATGAGAATTCACTCTGGAGAGAAGCCATTCATCTGCAATCTGTGTGGGAATAGTTTCCTTCGGAAAGGAAGCCTTGAAAGTCACATGAGAATTCATACTGGAGAGAAACCTTTCACATGCCATCAATGTGGAAGGGGTTTTACACACAGACCAACTTTTAAAGCCCACATGAGAGTTCACACTGGAGAAAAGCCTTACATATGCCCTCAGTGTGGCAAGAGTTTCGCTGAAAAAGGAAACCTTAAAAAACACACGAGAGTTCACACTGGAGAGAGGCCTTTCACCTGCCAACACTGTGGAAGTGGTTTCACTCATAAAGGAAACCTTAAAAAACATGAGACCATTCACACTGGATAGAAGCCGTTTGCATGTGATCAGTGTGGAAAGAGATTCGGACACAAAGTATCCCTTAATTCCCACATGAAGATTCACATGTTGTGACCAATGTAATAAAAACTATACCGTATATTGCCATCACATATACAGATACACCTGAAAAGACATGCTTATGTGAGAACCTATTTTAGTACTTTGTGTAGAAAGTGTTTTTAGAATGGCACTAGAAAATGCATATTTGTGAAATTGCGTTCATGCCTCAACTTCATGACCACTTCTTTATCACTTGACAGTCTCTCTTGCCACAGTTTCAAAAAAATTGAATAGTGGTTGCGGTATAGTGGTTACTATTTATAGTTGAATAGTGGTTGCGGTAAACGGCCTCTAATTTTAAATGTATGAAGAAGTCCCTCCATTTAATATATTGACACCTCAGAATCAAAATATTAGTATACTTTTGTTTTACTGTGAAATGCTACAATGTAAATGAAAGGTTATACATTAAATTATATAAACTATAAAATGCAGTCAAGTAATGTGGTGCAATATTCATTATTTCATTTAGTGAAAGCGACATCATTGCCTTCTGGTTCCTTTCTGAATTGTAGGTTTGCGATTGTAGCTCTGTTTGGGATTTTTTTCTTACTATCGTTCTTTGTCATTTAAACTGCTAAATCACCATATATCTGATATCGATTACGTTAATCTTACAGTGCTAGCTTTTAATTTAAATTGCTATCGCTAGCACAACGTGTTAGCATTTTGCTAGCATTTTCTGTCTCCTCTCCACCAGTAAGCTGGTGTGTGGTGGGCATTCTGGCGCAATATGGCTGCACATTGGGAGTGGTTAAGGAGATTCCCATCAAAAACTGTGGTAAGTAGAAATCAGTCAACAAAACATAGTCCGTCATGTCATCTTCTGTTATTGTTGCTTGCACTGCTTGCCATGTTTAGCGTAGCCTGTTAACTCGCAAGTACGATGTTAGACACTATAATTTGCTCTGGCCCCCTTTCTGTTCGCCGGAGTGATGAGATCCCTTTCTACAAAAGCACTTTTTATAAATGATATGATCACACAGAACATAACCTAGATGTGCTGTGTTTGACAGACACCTGGCTAAAACCACACGATTACATTACTTTAAATGAGTCCACCCCCCAAGATTACTGTTATAAACATGAGCCTCGTCTGAAGGGCAAAGGAGGGGGTGTTGCTACAATCACGGGCGTAATTTCCTATCTGCACAGGGATTAATGAACGTACATTGAACATTGTGAGTGAGATATTTGAATGGGGTCAAGTATGGGGTCTCATGGGGCCATGCGAGACATGCTCTTCCACAGATTTGTTTAAAGAAGACGCCTCAGCGAATGGCCAGGCCCTTGCATCTGCGTGGCAACTTGATCTACCACCCATGGAGACACCACCAGACATACGCCACCTACGCTCCATTGTACGACACGACGCCTTCATAGCACGCAGATTCTCATTATACCAGGGAGAAGAATGACCGAAGGATGCCATTCGTGATTTCATAGGAGCAAATAAGTCCAGGCCAGACGAGAGAGAACAGAATTTAACATGACAACTTTGTCCTCCAACGCATCATATGGAGAAAAAGCCCTTTAAAGGGATACTTTACCTCTGTAAAGATGAATGTGTATTTAAAATGGGTCATTTATGTAGTAGAAATGTGAAATAATTTTTAATTTGGAGCCTTCTAGACTGAGAAAAGCCAGAAAATGTATTTGTGGCTCATTGTGGCACTGGTTTCAGTTCAAATCATTCACCTCTCATTCTGTCCCTGTCATAACAGGTGTGCCCCAGGGCTCTGTTCTGGGGCCCTTACTGTTTATTATTTATCTTCTTCCCCTTGGTTACATCCTCCGTAAACATCAGATTAATTTCCATTGCTACGCAGATGACACCCAGATTTATCTTTCAACTAAACCTAATTCCACACTTCCACCATCTTCCCTTATTAACTGCCTTCTTGACATAAAATCCTGGTTCACATCAAATTTCCTTAAATTAAATAGCAATAAAACAGAATTGCTTCTTATAGGTACAAAATCAACATTAAACAAACTCCATAATTTTTCTATTCTCATTGATAGCTCCTTAATTTCCCCCTCCCCTCAGGTTAAGAGTTTGGGTGTCATCTTTGATAGCACCCTGTCTTTTACATCTCATGTTAACAATGTTACCCGGTCTGCTTACTACCATCTTCGTAATATCAACCGTTTGCGTCCTTTCCTCACGCCTCACTCCACTGCCATTCTTGTTCACAGCTTAGTCACCTCCCGTTTAGATTATTGTAATTCCCTTTTGTTTGGCCTCCCACATAAAACTCTTCATAAACTTCAACTGGTCCAAAGCTCAGCTGCTCGTATCATTACTCGCACCCCTTCTATTCATCACATCACTCCTATCTTACAACAGCTGCATTGGCTCCCTATTATTTACCGTATCAACTACAAAATACTTCTCCTTACTTTTAAAGTCATTCATAATCTGGCCCCTTCATATCTTTTTGATCTCCTCCATATACCCACACACACGCGTACTCTTAGATCCTCTTCTTTTATTCATTTCACCATTCCCAGTGTCCGCCTTGTTACTATGGGGAGTAGAGCTTTCAGTTTCTCTGCTCCTCAGCTCTGGAATTCGCTTCCACCGGACCTCCGTAATATTGATTCTCTCTCACTTTTCAAATCCAAACTCAAAACTCATCTGTTTAGAATAGCTTATTCCCGTTGACCACAACTGCACTATCTTTTAATTGTATTGTATCTCATTGTTTTTTAAATTTTGTTATTGTTGTTGATGATGATGTAAGGTGACCTTGAGTGTCAAGAAAGGCACCTATAAATAAAATGTATAATAATAAAAATAATAATAATGTAGATGAAAGACAACCACTCCCAGAATGCACTTGATTCGCTGCCCTACGAGGCCACGCCCAAGCCACGCCTACCGGTAAGAGCGCAGCTAAACAACTAGGCTAGGCTACTAGTGAGTCTCCGTGACGAGTCTGCCCGGGATTTTGATGTCGCCCAAAATGTCCAGGATTCAGCTTTTAGCGGGACGAGACTGACGGCCGCGGGAGAACGGCGCGAGGCCGGTGGCGGGATTACTGATGAGCGGCGCCTGTGAGACGCACCGGTCTCGTATCTCTCACGGAGGAGTGGGAATTTAGCAATGTTAAAACGCACATCAACCCATCACTTGTTTAGCGTTCATGTAAACACTACAGTCAGATTCACCGATCGGAATGAGTTCAGTTAGATTGAAACAAAAGGTGTGCGTGTAAACAATGAGTGGCGACCGCAGAAAGCAAAAGCCGAATCCCGGACATTTTGGACGATCTCGACGGCCGGCCAGACTACTCCCCTTTCTCCACAGAACAAGAGCCTGTTAGCTTCCAAATAAAAGATGGCTGACACTATTTGTACATTCTGTGAGTGAGATCCCTCTACGGGTTGAAAACATGCAGATCTAGCGCCTCCTACTGGCTGTAGTTTTTTGCCTCTGGCCAAAAAAGCCTCAGATGATGCAAAATGACGATTTTTGCGTCATCGGACGATTTTTTACAGACAAAAAATACATAAATATCTCGTCTCGGGGGGATATGAGGGAGGGAAGCACGGTCATTTGAAAATACTACAGGTTTTCTACTGATACAAAGCTTAATGCTAAATCCTGAAGTATCCCTTTAAGGAAGAACCAATAAAATCAGAGGGATCAATCGATCTCCATTTGCGATAGTTAATAATGCGAGAAGAGGTAGTGTTTATGTCAGGCAGTTCCATATTTTAAAAAAATAGGCAGATGATCAGACAGCCCTAAGTCAGAGGTGTACAACTGGGACACAACTGAGCCGTTTAAAATCACCAGAGGATTGTTCCATAAAAGACGCTGAGAAAAGCGGGGATTAAACTCCAAAACCCAGCTTGAATGAACCTAACAAATAAATTGGGGGTAAAGCGGTTTCATAAAAGGTAGGCTACTTCAAGTTCACGCAATCCCACTAATTTGATCCAGGTTTATCTAGTCTAGATAACTGCGTGTGCACGCGTTTCTTAAGCAGCCCTGGAGGTCGATCATAGATCAAATCGATCCACCATCAAACTGCATATATTTTGTGCTGTTTTATGCGTTTAAGACATGGTGTTTGCAAAACTTACATTTCACAGGAAAATTCTCCATCTGAAAATTTTAGAAAAATATAGCAAATATTTCCATTTTGCTGCTAAACTTCACATTGAACTAGCACTGCTGCGCGCATGCGCACCAAATCGGAGCGCAATAATTCTGACTAATATATATATTTTGCTTGCAAAAATAATAGGCTATGCAATATTTTATAACACCAGAAATATCTTCTAATTATAATAATTTATCTTTAAGATGTTGGATAAGTTACAGTGAACTTATAGCTCATTGCATAGCCTATATATTTTATAGCCTACTTAAAATAATAATAAATAATTCAACAGAAGTAATTCAGGAAAGAATTTAAGAAACCAAATATAATAAAGAAACAAAATATAGTTTTGGGTTTAGGACCAAAGCTACTTAATAAAGATGACTTTAGAATTTTTGGAGAAAGCAAGAATGTTTGGTTGTTTATACAGTACATTATGGAGAGGATAACATGAAATTAAGAGCAAAATTATACATTTTGAAAAGATATGTGCAACTCTAAAATCAAAGAATATTCCATAAAATAAAGGAATACATATTAGCCTATAACTAAATAACCTTCCCTCCCTTTTAATTATAGTTATTTGTTGTTTTATTTATGTACTTATTTAATATTAGATATTTAAATAATATTACTTGAATAACTTATTAGGAATTATGTGCCATTCTAAGAGTTTGATATAAATATGTGAATGTTTATTTTTTCCCCTTTTTTAAAAGTGTCTAACTATGTGCTTATTGTTCCAATTATGTGTTTTTTAGGCTATGTATTGGTGGGTAATATCACAAAAGAAAAAAGTGGAAGGAAAAATAAGATTTATTGGGTGAAATATATAAAGACATATTATGTCTTTAAAGGAACTGTCCATTTGTATAATTGTGTTATTTAGATGTGCCTTATTTAGAATTTTAAACCTACAATTTAGTGTATTTTTATGATAATAACTGTAAAAGGACTATTGTAATGGGGTAAATCAAATGTAGGCTAATATCCAATTACTAAGCTCAGATTCATTTTACCAGTTTAAATGTATACTGTGCTTTTGTAATTATTTATTTTAAATGTTGTTTTTAACTTTTTTTTTAGATTGTAATGTTCTAATGTTCTTCTAATAACCATAAAAAAAATATACAGCTGCCAAATAAAACCAGAGAGAAATGTATTCATAAATCTTTAAAACTATATATCTAATTAAATCACAAAACATTCAGCCAGTAAGAAAAGAAAACCTGTAGGATATATATGTATATGTATATAGACCCCGACATATATATGTTTGTAGGTCTATATTGTCTAATTTATCATTGTAACCTTATTTAAGTTGATTTTCTTTAATGTATATTTATTTTTGGACTTAAAGTGGTTAATAAAGTCAAATAATGGTATGAGATATTGTCAGTCTTTGTGTTCCTATTGGTCAGTGTTGAGGATCTGTGCAACAACGGAGGCTTAGCCTGACAGTTAGCCTGCCCTGGACCAGGCTAGTTTTCCAGCATAAGTTGCCAGGGTAACTGAGTTTGAACTATTTTAAGTTTGCTTTATGAAACAGAATCAACCGACAATAAGTCTGACTAACCAAAATAAGCCTGGCTTGTATTCTAATCTCGTTTTATGGAACAACCCTCAGGTCAAGAGTGTGGCCTTTATTATGTGTAGGACAGTCCACGAGCTGGTTCAGATCGAAGCACTCCAATAAAGATGAAAACCCTTTTATTGTTGTTGAATCTTTTATGTCCATATGGAGGTTTAAGTCCCCCAATATTAGAGTTCTCTCAAATTTGAGGCATAGCAAGGACAACATATCTGCAAATTCAGATAAAAAGTCTTTATTTATCTTCGGAGGCCTGTAGACTGTAGCTATGGCAGTGGAAGTGGGGCAGATATACTCAAAACAAGGCATTCAAATGAGTTAAACTGGAACATCCACAGGACTCATGTTGAGTTGGTGACTATATAGTGTCACAGGTCGAGGTGGGCCAAGCCAGACTGCACCCACCCCTAGACCAGGATCACCCTGAGGAGCGCGTCAAAGGAGGAGGCCGGAGACAGGAATAAAAGAATAATAACTTTATTTAATGTTTAAAAGCAATTTGAAAATCCTATCTAAAATCTTCTTCCTTCCTCTTCCCAGGAATCCGAGGCAACACCGTGGTAAGTTTATGGACAGGTAGGTATCGCAGGTGAGTAGGTAGGACAGGGCTCGCTTCCTTCTGGCGCTGGTGCCAGACTCACAGGGGTAAAGGACAAACAGGTGGGTATCCCAGGTGAGTAGACGGTCGGAGCTCACTTCCTTCTGGCGCTGGTGCCAGACTCACAGTGGTAAAGGACAAACAGGTGGGTATCGCAGGTGAGTAGGTAGGACAGGGCTCGCTTCCTTCTGGCGCTGGTGCCAGACTCACAGTGGTAAAGGACAAGCAGGTGGGTATCGCAGGTGAGTAGGTAGGACAGGGCTCGCTTCCTTCTGGCGCTGGTGCCAGACTCACAGGGGTAAAGGACAAACAGGTGGGTATCCCAGGTGAGCGGACGGTCGGAGCTCACTTCCTTCTGGCGCTGGTGCCAGACTCACAGTGGTGAGTGACGAACAGGTGGGTATCCCAGGTGAGTAGACGGTCGGGGCTCACTTCCTGCTGGCGCTGGTGCCAGACTCACAGCGGTAAAGGACGAACAAGTGGATATCCCAGGTGAGTAGACGGTCGGAGCTCACTTCCTTCTGGCGCTGGTGCCAGACTCACAGTGGTGAGTGACGAACAAATGGGTTTCAGGGCTACAACAGACTTAAGTCACAAGCTGAGCGGGCCTTCACTGGAACAGCCGGAATCAACACTTCAAATAGAGGTGAACAGCTCTCACATGGGTGGCAGGAGACAGAGTCACAAGCGGAGCAGGGCTTTCACTGGAACAGACGGAATCAACACTTCAAATAGAGGTGAACAGCTCTCACATGGGTGGCAGGAGACAGAGTCACAAGCGGAGCAGGGCTTTCACTGGAACAGACGGAATCAACACTCCAAATAGAGGTGAACAGCTCTCACATGGGTGGCAGGAGACAGAGTCACAAGCGGAGCAGGGCTTTCACTGGAACAGACGGAATCAACACTTCAAATAGAGGTGAACAGCTCTCACATGGGTGGCAGGAGACAGAGTCACAAGCGGAGCAGGGCTTTCACTGGAACAGACGGAATCAACACTCCAAATAGAGGTGAACAGCTCTCACATGGGTGGCAGGAGACAGAGTCACAAGCGGAGCGGGGCTTTCACTGGAACAGACAGCATACAACTTCAAGCAGAGGTAAACAGTTCTCACGTGTGCTGCCGGGAACAGAGTCACAAGCTGAGCGGGGCTTTCACTGGAACAGACAGCATACAACTTCAAGCAGAGGTAAACAGTTCTCACGTGTGCTGCCGGAAACAGAGTCACAAGCTGAGCGGGGCTTTCACTGGAACAGACAGCATACAACTTCAAGCAGAGGTAAACAGTTCTCACGTGTGCTGCCGGGAACAGAGTCACAAGCTGAGCGGGGCTTTCACTGGAACAGACAGCATACAACTTCAAACAGAGGTAAACAGTTCTCATGTGTAGTGTGCACACGGGGGGCTTTTCCTTCTGACATCCAACAGGTGACTACAATCGATCTCACTAGGCTCTTATGATGAACGGTAGACCAGCATGACACATGGGGAGTGCACGGCGATAAAATATAAATCTTCCACACACACACGACAGTCCAACTCCAAACATGCAACGTGATGGGAAACGTCAATTCCAGCACTACAAATCCACTCTTCAAAGTGCAAAATAAGGCCGACACTCACCCAGAGGTCTCGATCTGAAGAGCCGATGATAGTCAGAGTTGGGACAGATGTGGTGAATAATTTCCTCACCACTACAAGCGGGCTTCACTTCGCTGTTTTCAATGGTCAAGGGAGAGGCTAGAGATCGACAAGGAATCAGTATATTTCACTCAGTGCGATGTATACATCGTGATCCAAGCACTCCAAATCAGTATCCAATTTAGTGTAGAAAACATGCGTTTATGAGATTCAATTTGTCAATCACTCATCTCACTCTTTTCCAATCCAGGCGAACGAATTCCACTCTTCAAAACCGCCCTCGGATCCCACAAGCGACACTCCTCTTCTTTCACGATGATCCTTCAGCTGCAACACTCTACAAACGTTTCCCAATGGGAGAGAACCACACCAGATCGACGGGGGAAGACAAAGAAAACAACAAGCCCACACGGAGAGAGAACACTCCAGATCAACGGAGGAGAAAAACAACACACCCAGCCTTCTCTTCCACTTGTGTTTTATTCTCTCAAAATGCTGGCGTGGCTTCAATCAGGCACTCAGAGTGAAGTCCCCACACCTGTTGCCAATCTGCCGTTTAGTTGTCATGACAACAGACACACACACCGGCCCGGGGACAGTGTTACACTGAAAGTGCCCCGGCGGGAACACTTCTCTTGTGAAATTAGTTCCAGGGATTATTTGTCACCCCGTGACATACCCCCCTGCCAAACCGTTCTAGTCCCGAGAACGGTCTCCAGTCACCCAGTCTCCATACCTGGCTGGAGGCTGACCCCGATTCTCTCGCTGAGAACGTCGTGGTGGGGAGATGGGTGCTTCAGGTCGTGGTGGGGAGATGGGTGCTTCAGGTCGTGGTCCTAGGCCTAGGCCCCTCGGGATCACTGCCCATCCTACCAGCGGGGGCGTCCAAGTCGTCTCGGCCGGTGGGTTCTCTACCACTGGCTTTGGGTAATTCGGGCAAGGGCGGATCAGGTTGCGGTGTAACACCCGTTCGGGGCCCGTCTTACCTTCAGGCCGTAAGGCATATACAGGTTGGTCCGGATGGGGTTGTCGCTGAACGACATATGGCTGGGCCTCCCATCGGTTGCTCAACTTTCCCTTCCCTTGTCGGCGATTATCCCGTAGCAGCACCCTCTCCCCGGGCAGTAGCGGGGCTTCTCGGGCCGTCCTATCGTACAGTCTCTTGCTCTTTAACGCCGCCTGATTAATCCGGCCAGCGACCTGTTCGTATGCGGACTGGAGGCGTCGGTGGTGGTTCGCTACCCAGTCGGACAGACTACTTCCCTCTTCTCCCCCAGTGGTTCCCATAAGCATATCCATTGGGAGCCTCACATGTCGGCCGAACATCAGGTAGGTAGGGGCATAACCGGTGGTACTGTGTATGCTATTGTTGTACGCCTGTATCACTGCTGGGAGCCGATCAGCCCAGTGGCCCTGCTGCTCTTCCTCCAAGGTTCCCAACAAGCCCAGCAAGGTTTGATTGAATCGTTCACACCCCCCGTTCCCTTGAGGATGATAAGGGGTCGTATGGGTCTTCTTACATCCGTACAGTTGGCATAATTCATGAATCACCTTTGACTCGAAGTTGGCCCCTTGGTCTGAATGGAGGATTTCCGGGCATCCGAATGGCTGGATCACGTACTTCCAGAGGGCGTTAGCAGTGGTCAGGGCAGTTTGGTCCACAGTGGGGATGGCCCAAGCATGTTTAGTGAACAGATCGGTGACAACGAGAATATTCTGGATCTGGTCCACCGGCCGTCCCAGGGTGAGGAAGTCCATTGCCACCATGTGCAGAGGTGCCCTGGCCTGAATCGGGACCAGCGGTGCCCGCGCCTCCCTCCTGGACTTGAACAAGGTGCAACGTGGGCATCTCTGAAGGTAAGTCCTGGTGGTACCCTCCATCCCAGGCCAGTAGAAATGTCGTCTCAACAAAGCCAATGTCCTCTCCTGCCCTTGATGTCCCATCCTAGCATGGTACGCCTCCAGTAAAGCCTGCCAACGACCTGCAGGGACCACGATCTGACAGACCTCCTCTCCTCGGCCTGGGTCCTGAAGAGTCCTACAGAGCACCCCATCCCTCAAATAGAGCCTTTCCCTCTGTCCCAGCAGGCCTCGCACACTTCGGGTCTGAGTTCGACGTTCCGCCCCCTCGGGCCAGGTCTTCTGCTCCAACCATGTCCGTACCTGCAACACATCTCCATCTTCGCCCTGCCACAGTCTCCAGCGTTGTGGGTCCCACCCCCAACACGGAGGAGGGTCCTCAGGCGTCTGCCCTGGGGCCTCTACAACTCCCACCATTAATCCCTCGTCGGATCCCGGTCCTGGGGCCGATGTATGGCCTGCCGATCCTTCACCCGGTAACCTGGATAACACATCGGCGTTGGTGTGCTCTCTCCCTGGCCGGTACTGGATCTGGTAATCGAAGTTGGCCAGTTGCGCCACCCAGCGTTGCTCCACTGCCCCTAGTTTGGCCGTTTGTAAATGCACCAGCGGGTTATTGTCCGTGACAACCCGTACCTTGGCTCCCCACAAGTAGTCTTTGAATTTTTCCCCCAGCGCCCACTTCATGGCCAGTAGCTCGAGTTTAAAGGAGCTGTAGTTCGAGTCATTCTTCTCTGCGGGGTGTAAGCTTCGGCTTGCATAGGCTATTACTTTCTCCTCTCCGTGTTGTTTCTGCGCCAAGACGGCTCCCAACCCTAGCTGGCTAGCATCAGTGTACAGGATGAATGGTTGAGTGAAGTCGGCATAGGCCAATATCGGGGCCTGTAAGAGTTCCTGCTTGAGCTGCTGGAACGCGGCTTCGCAGGCTGGGTCCCATTGGATGGAAGGGGACCCTCGACCCCGTGCTCGACCCGTGCCTCCCAACAGCTGGTTAATGGGTTTGGCGATTTTGGAGAAGTCCTTAATGAAGCGCCTATAGTAGCCCACGAAGCCCAGGAATGACCGAACTTGGCGCACCGTCTGGGGAGCGGTCCACTCTTGCACCGCCCTCACTTTTTCTGGGTCAACGGAGATCCCAGCCGCACTGACCACGTGCCCCAGAAACTTAACCTCCTTACGGAAGAGCTGACACTTGTCAGGCTGTAACTTCAGCCCATAGCGCTCTAGGGAGCGGAAGACTTGCCCAAGATGTTCCAGGTGGGACTTGAAATCGGGGGAGTAAGTGATGATGTCGTCAAGGTAGACGAGGGTGGTATCCATCACTTGGCTGCCCAAACAACGCTGCATCAGCCGCTGGAACGTGGCTGGAGCGTTGCAGAGCCCGAACGGCATCCTGTCCCACTCATAGAGACCGAAAGGGGTGGTAAATGCCGTCTTCTCCCGGTCACGCTCGTCCATTTGCACCTGCCAATAGCCGCTGGCCAAGTCGAGGGTGGAGTACCAGGCAGCTTGAGTGAGGCTCGTAAGAGAATCTTCAACCCGCGGCAACGGGAAAGCATCCTTCTTGGTCACCAGGTTCAACCGGCGGTAATCCACACAAAACCTCCAGGAAACCCGTCTTCTTGCGGACCAACACTATCGGTGCGGCCCAAGGGCTGCTGCTCTCACGAATAATCCCTCGGTCAAGCATTCCTCGCAACAGGGTGCGGACCTCGGTGTACAAGGTCGGTGGTACAGGTCGGTAGCGCTCTCGGCTTGGTGCAGCATCCCCAGTTGGAATCTGGTGCTTTACCACGTCAGTGCGGCCATAGTCCTCCTCGTGAGTAGAGAACAGATGTCGCCAGCCCCTCAAGAACTCTTGCAGTTGTCCCACTTGTTCTTCCTCCAGTCCGTCACCCCGTAAAGACTCTCCCTTTAAGTGAGCAGGCAATCCTCCTTCTACCTCCTCCACTCCTGGACCGGCCCGCGCTAAAGCCACTTCGACCACTGTAGGACTCACCCGCCTAAAGTTAACTTCGCCCTGCTCACGAACCTGCTGCGGTCTTACTGAGGTCACCCGGGCCAAACATTGGTGATGATACAGGTGGATAAGGAAGGGGTTCGTGTTCCTCACTCTTACTGAGACTCGGCCTCCCTGAACAGTTGCCAGTCCTCGAGCTATCTCCACTTTGGGACCCTCTTCGTGGGGCTCCACCATCACCCACTCTTGCGGATGGTAACGTCGAGGGGGCAGCCTAGCCCAGACTACAGCCTCACTTCGAGCTGGGATGGACAGGGCGTAGCGGCAGGCCACTCTCCCCGTGCTCTCCCGGTCATGCTGTTGTTCGGCCAGACATATCCGGCGGCAATCGGCCCTGATACGGTCCCACTCCTGACCAGCTGGGGTTACAGCTGCTTGCGCCGGTCTACTTCGAAATAGCTCCTCCCAGCAATCCGAGATGACATTCATCCCGATCAGGGCGCGATGGGACCCCAGGCACGGGTCTCGGACAACTACTACCCCCTTCTGAGGCACTACAACTCCATGGATCTTCAAATCGGTCACAAGGTATCCCACATACGGTATGTCCAGTCCGTTTGCCCCACGTAGCGTCAACCAGGGGGCCTCCACAGGAGGTCTACCATTGGTGCCAAACAGCTCATGGGCCAAACTTTCGGTGAATAAGGTCACTTGGGAGCCTGTATCTAAGAGACAACGTATTTCCTGACCATTAACTTGGGCCACCACCACTGGCAACGGCCTATCAAGCGACTCTGAGAAGATGTAGAAGAAGAGGGGTCTGATAAGGGGGTCCCGACCACTTGACCCACAGTGGCCGGAGACTCTAAAAAACCCCCTAGTGATGCCCGTCGGGCAGAACACTGGCGAAAGTAATGCCCCGGCTCTCCACAGCCATTACAAATGGGCCGCCCATGTTCATCCCACTGGAATCGGGAGCCCACTGACCGGGGAGGGCGGCGTTCGGAAGGGCGATTCCCGTCGGAGCAAGCCCGCTCTCGAGAGTGAAAGGGTGGCTGTAGGCGCTCTCGACGAAGCTCTTCCATGACAGACTTGGACAACTCGGACATTTGTTCCTGAACCTCTCGCTTCAGTTCTTCCCGGAGGGCCTGCTTCCAATCGGGTGCCGTAATGGCCAAGGGGGATTCAACGACATTGGCAGCCAAACAGCTGGGGGTTTCCACATGCTCCGCCTGGTCGCGCTCAAGAGCCAGGGCTTCTTGCCTCAGCTCTTCGAAAGTCATGTCTGGTCCTCTCCGAAGCTGCACCCGCAGGCTCTGACGTACGGGACCCTCTCGCAGCCCCAACAGGAATTGATCTCGCAGCAACACCTCTCCTTCCCCCAGGCCATGGTCCTGCCGTCCCGTGAGTCTGGAAAACTGCTCCCGCAGTTGTAAGGTGAATGCCCGAACAGATTGCCGGGGACCTTGGCGAGAATTGAAAAACTTCGTCCTCAGAGCAGCTACCGGAGTGGTATCTCCATACTGCCCCGTAAGAAAATCGAAAATAGCCTGGACCGTCGCACGGTTGGCTTCTGGTGCTGCCTGAACTTCTCTTCTCGCCTCCCCCTCCAGAGAGTTCAAAACGAACTGGACCTTCTGCAGAGCACTCAGACCTTGAAGCCCCGCCAGGTATTCCACCTGGGTCTTCCACAGGGACAGACTTACTTCGGACCCCGGGCCTCCGTACCTCGAGGCCCATGGGGCACCCATGAAAATCGGCATGACAGGTTGCCGAGCTCCAGGCTCTTCCTCCTCCGCCATCTCAACCTCTGATCGCTCAACTCAAGGTGAACCCTGCCGACTACGCCAAAATCTGTCACAGGTCGAGGTGGGCCAAGCCAGACTGCACCCACCCCTAGACCAGGATCACCCTGAGGAGCGCGTCAAAGGAGGAGGCCGGAGACAGGAATAAAAGAATAATAACTTTATTTAATGTTTAAAAGCAATTTGAAAATCCTATCTAAAATCTTCTTCCTTCCTCTTCCCAGGAATCCGAGGCAACACCGTGGTAAGTTTATGGACAGGTAGGTATCGCAGGTGAGTAGGTAGGACAGGGCTCGCTTCCTTCTGGCGCTGGTGCCAGACTCACAGGGGTAAAGGACAAACAGGTGGGTATCCCAGGTGAGTAGACGGTCGGAGCTCACTTCCTTCTGGCGCTGGTGCCAGACTCACAGTGGTAAAGGACAAACAGGTGGTATCGCAGGTGAGTAGGTAGGACAGGGCTCGCTTCCTTCTGGCGCTGGTGCCAGACTCACAGTGGTAAAGGACAAGCAGGTGGGTATCGCAGGTGAGTAGGTAGGACAGGGCTCGCTTCCTTCTGGCGCTGGTGCCAGACTCACAGGGGTAAAGGACAAACAGGTGGGTATCCCAGGTGAGCGGACGGTCGGAGCTCACTTCCTTCTGGCGCTGGTGCCAGACTCACAGTGGTGAGTGACGAACAGGTGGGTATCCCAGGTGAGTAGACGGTCGGGGCTCACTTCCTGCTGGCGCTGGTGCCAGACTCACAGCGGTAAAGGACGAACAAGTGGATATCCCAGGTGAGTAGACGGTCGGAGCTCACTTCCTTCTGGCGCTGGTGCCAGACTCACAGTGGTGAGTGACGAACAAATGGGTTTCAGGGCTACAACAGACTTAAGTCACAAGCTGAGCGGGCCTTCACTGGAACAGCCGGAATCAACACTTCAAATAGAGGTGAACAGCTCTCACATGGGTGGCAGGAGACAGAGTCACAAGCGGAGCAGGGCTTTCACTGGAACAGACGGAATCAACACTTCAAATAGAGGTGAACAGCTCTCACATGGGTGGCAGGAGACAGAGTCACAAGCGGAGCAGGGCTTTCACTGGAACAGACGGAATCAACACTCCAAATAGAGGTGAACAGCTCTCACATGGGTGGCAGGAGACAGAGTCACAAGCGGAGCAGGGCTTTCACTGGAACAGACGGAATCAACACTTCAAATAGAGGTGAACAGCTCTCACATGGGTGGCAGGAGACAGAGTCACAAGCGGAGCAGGGCTTTCACTGGAACAGACGGAATCAACACTCCAAATAGAGGTGAACAGCTCTCACATGGGTGGCAGGAGACAGAGTCACAAGCGGAGCGGGGCTTTCACTGGAACAGACAGCATACAACTTCAAGCAGAGGTAAACAGTTCTCACGTGTGCTGCCGGGAACAGAGTCACAAGCTGAGCGGGGCTTTCACTGGAACAGACAGCATACAACTTCAAGCAGAGGTAAACAGTTCTCACGTGTGCTGCCGGAAACAGAGTCACAAGCTGAGCGGGGCTTTCACTGGAACAGACAGCATACAACTTCAAGCAGAGGTAAACAGTTCTCACGTGTGCTGCCGGGAACAGAGTCACAAGCTGAGCGGGGCTTTCACTGGAACAGACAGCATACAACTTCAAACAGAGGTAAACAGTTCTCATGTGTAGTGTGCACACGGGGGGCTTTTCCTTCTGACATCCAACAGGTGACTACAATCGATCTCACTAGGCTCTTATGATGAACGGTAGACCAGCATGACACATGGGGAGTGCACGGCGATAAAATATAAATCTTCCACACACACACGACAGTCCAACTCCAAACATGCAACGTGATGGGAAACGTCAATTCCAGCACTACAAATCCACTCTTCAAAGTGCAAAATAAGGCCGACACTCACCCAGAGGTCTCGATCTGAAGAGCCGATGATAGTCAGAGTTGGGACAGATGTGGTGAATAATTTCCTCACCACTACAAGCGGGCTTCACTTCGCTGTTTTCAATGGTCAAGGGAGAGGCTAGAGATCGACAAGGAATCAGTATATTTCACTCAGTGCGATGTATACATCGTGATCCAAGCACTCCAAATCAGTATCCAATTTAGTGTAGAAAACATGCGTTTATGAGATTCAATTTGTCAATCACTCATCTCACTCTTTTCCAATCCAGGCGAACGAATTCCACTCTTCAAAACCGCCCTCGGATCCCACAAGCGACACTCCTCTTCTTTCACGATGATCCTTCAGCTGCAACACTCTACAAACGTTTCCCAATGGGAGAGAACCACACCAGATCGACGGGGGAAGACAAAGAAAACAACAAGCCCACACGGAGAGAGAACACTCCAGATCAACGGAGGAGAAAAACAACACACCCAGCCTTCTCTTCCACTTGTGTTTTATTCTCTCAAAATGCTGGCGTGGCTTCAATCAGGCACTCAGAGTGAAGTCCCCACACCTGTTGCCAATCTGCCGTTTAGTTGTCATGACAACAGACACACACACCAGCCCGGGGACAGTGTTACACTGAAAGTGCCCCGGCGGGAACACTTCTCTTGTGAAATTAGTTCCAGGGATTATTTGTCACCCCGTGACAACTATATAGCACAATAATCCCCCCACCTCTGCCAGAGGATCGCGGGAGATCAAATAAACCATATCCAGCAGGAGTAAGTTCATTAAAAAGAAAACCATCGGACTCTTTGTGCCAGGTTTCAGTTACACACAAGATCCAATTTTCGTTCTGTAATATTGCCAGATAATATCACAGCCTTGCTATTGACAGATCGTGTGTTGAAAAGCGCATTCAACAGATGAGGAGCTGATGAAACCAGAGGAGCCACTTCGCGCTTAAGAACCGACAAGTTGTTGAAATGAACCCCCATAGGCCTACACAACAGCGTTTGAGATTTGGATAAGTAACAGTGGATGATGAGAAAGAAAAACTGCGCCTTGAAGAGCGATGTATATAGCGTGGCGGTCTCAGTATTCCAACATGACTGCAGTTATCCCTGCCGTGCCACACCACACCCACTCCACTCCCTTCTCACAGCCATCCACACCCATTTAAAGGAGCATTTCACCCGTGGGAACATTAATCTTTATTGAAAGTGGGTCATACATGTAGTCGAAATGTAAATAATTTTCAAATTTGGTGCCTTCTTGACCGAGAAAAGACAGAAAGTAACTTTAGGGCGCGTTTGTATGAAAGACAACAACTCCCACAATGCACCACATTGCAAAACTCCGCAAGCCACTCCCACTAATCCAGAACGGCGCGTGTGAGGTATCCGCCTATCAGAGACATCGCTCTTCCGTCTACAAAGCTAGCGAACCACCAGAGCTCGACATTAATTTCACACAAACATTAAAGTTAGTTGGCGAACTCATTAGTGAATTACTCCTCGTTTGTATTTCTTTCGAAATGGTGAATTATTTCATGGTACCGGGATGTTCAGTCAGAACAGATGCGGTGCGGGACTAGGATGGTTCACAACACAAACGTCCGTGTCCTCGTCTGATTCGGAGATTTCGTCCAGGAGAAATTGGTATCGTTGAAATTCTTTTCAGCAGATGGACTCGTTCTCTGTGTCTGTATGCACACAGGCACCACCACAGTCCGCCCCAGCTCGAGCCAGTCCGCCCCAGTCCACCCCAGTCCGCCCCAGCTCGAGCCAGTCCGCCCCAGTCCACCACAGTCCGCCCCAGCTCGAGCCAGTCCGCCCCAGCTCGAGCCAGTCCGCCCCATTCCGCCCCAGCTCGAGCCAGTCCGCCCCAGCTCGAGCCAGTCCGCCCCATTCCGCCCCAGCTCGAGCCAGTCCGCCCCAGTCCGCCCAGCTCGAGCCAGTCTGCCCCAGCTCGAGCCAGTCCGCCCCAGTCCGCCCCAGCTCGAGCCAGTCCGCCCCAGTCCGCCCCAGCTCGAGCCAGTCTGCCCCAGCTCGAGCCAGTCCGCCCCAGTCCGCCCCAGCTCGAGCCAGTCTGCCCCAGTCCGCCCCAGTCCGCCCCAGCTCGAGCCAGTCCGCCCCAGTCCACCCCAGACCGCCCCAGCTCAAGCCAGTCCGGGCCACAGTCCGCCCCAGCTCGAGCCAGTCCGCCCCATTCCGCCCCAGCTCGAGCCAGTCCGCCCCAGTCCGCCCCAGCTCGAGCCAGTCCGCCCCAGCTCGAGCCAGTCCGCCCCAGTCCACCCCAGACCGCCCCAGCTCAAGCCAGTCCGGGCCACAGTCCGCCCCAGCTCGAGCCAGTCCGCCCCAGTCCACCCCAGCTCGAGCCAGTCCGCCCCAGTCCGCCCCAGCTCGAGCCAGTCTGCCCCAGCTCGAGCCATTCTGCCCCAGTCCGCCCCAGCTCGAGCCAGTCCACCCCAGCTCGAGCCAGTCCACCCCAGCTCGAGCCAGTCCACCCCAGCTCGAGCCAGTCTGCCCCAGTCCGCCCCAGCTCGAGCCAGTCCGCCCCAGCTCGAGCCAGTCCGCCCCAGCTCGAGCCAGTCCGCCCCAGCTCGAGCCAGTCCACCCCAGTCCGCCCCAGCTCGAGCCAGTCCGCCCCAGTCCACCCCAGCTCGAGCCAGTCCGCCCCAGTCCCCACCCCAGCTCGAGCCAGTCTGCTCCAGTCCGCCCCAGCTCGAGCCAGTCCGCCCCAGTCCCCACCCCAGCTCGAGCCAGTCTGCTCCAGTCCGCCCCAGCTCGAGCCAGTCCGCCCCAGTCCACCCCAGACCGCCCCAGCTCAAGCCAGTCCGGGCCACAGTCCGCCCCAGCTCGAGCCAGTCCGCCCCAGTCCGCCCCAGCTCGAGCCAGTCCGCCCCAGCTCGAGCCAGTCCGCCCCAGTCCGCCCCAGCTCGAGCCAGTCTGCCCCAGCTCGAGCCAGTCCGCCCCAGTCCGCCCCAGCTCGAGCCAGTCTGCCCCAGTCCGCCCCAGCTCGAGCCAGTCCGCCCCAGTCCACCCCAGACCGCCCCAGCTCAAGCCAGTCCGGGCCACAGTCCGCCCCAGCTCGAGCCAGTCCGCCCCAGTCCGCCCCAGCTCGAGCCAGTCCGCCCCAGCTCGAGCCAGTCCGCCCCAGTCCGCCCCAGCTCGAGCCAGTCTGCCCCAGCTCGAGCCAGTCCGCCCCAGTCCACCCCAGCTCAAGCCGGTCCGGGCTCCTCGTCCGCCACAGACAGGTCTTCTGCGCCGGCGCCTCCTGTTCCTCCACCCCGCCTCCGCTGCTCTTCCCTATATTGCGGATCGTAAAAGTAGCCACGAACTTTCGAAATCCTCTTCTTCCATATCATATTGAGTAAGATACCTTCCGCCATTGTCGTAACTTCACATCTAGCTCCACAGCGCCTGTTAGCTTAGCTTCCAAACAAGATGGAGGATATTGCTTTTAGTTTCAGAAAGTGAAGTCCCACCCACTGATCTGTGATAGGTCTGTAGCGTGAGTGGGTCCCACCCCCTGGATAAATGAGGAACGAGTGTTTGTAGTCTCAACCCCTCTACACAGATATGGGACTTCCTGCTTAGAATGACGCAAAATTAAGATTTTTACATCATTATAAGCAAGAACTGCAACACTGAAATCCTTATTTCTACCTTCTCAGGGGAAAATGAGGGAATAATGCATGACCATTCAAAAATATATGACTGGGCTTCTAACGATACAAAGTTTAATGCAAATGTAACTTGAAGTGTCCCTTTAAGTTACATTTTTCAAAAATATTGTGAGCTAGACTTGAGCTGAAAGAGGGGGGGTTCATGACCCACACCTACCTCTGTTATAATCTCAGAAACCCTTTAAGCCCCCTTAGCCCAGCCCTAGCGCCGCCCCTGGTCTTACCTTTGGCTTGCAGCTCACATTTCCCCAGTGATGTCAGTTAGGAAGACAAGGTCCAGTAGCCACTCAGTATTCTGAAAAAGGTCTTTTTAACATGTACATTTTATTTGTCACTATTTGCATTTTAACGCTGTAATATCCGGTATAAATGGTTTCTGCACCCAAACATTATAGTATTGCCTTTTAGACAGAATCTTGCACTCTTTCTTTAGTAGTTCTTTATATTTTCTTAATATTATAAATATTTGTATGTGCATTTCCATTCCTGTGTGTGTGTGAGAGTGAACGGGACTTTTATTTTGGCCTGGCGATGTGACGTCATAAAGCAGCGCCGCACTCCAGCTTCTGTTGTGTTGTGGTTCACCTGAAAAAAGGTTTGTGGTTTTACGCATTTAACGTGTTTAAATGAATGGAAGCTGTTCAATCAATTTAATCGTTTTTACAAGCTATGTAAAATAAATAAATGATTATTAAATGTAACAGTGTAATGCTTCATGTAACAGTTGTGAACGTTATTTTTCGTGAATCGAGTATCTTATGAGTAACAGAAAAAGGTGCGTCTCATTTCGCTCTCGATATCGTCTATCAGTTTATCGTATACATGAATTAGGTCACTGGCAAGTAACGTTGGTGATGATGAGAAAATGAAATGTAGCTTTTCCAAACTCGATTGAACCAAATGATTCACAAAAATGATTCAGTGGATCGAATCGCTCGGATCGCCGTACGCTGACGACTCCTGCTGGTCAGAACAGTGTAAATGCAACGAGAACACAAACATGAATAATGTAAACTTTTACAAACCAAATGAAAATGGTTTCATGGAAGTGTAATCTATTAAATGTTAGCAACTAAAACAATAATAAATACCATAACTAAATTCAAAGTGTCTATATAATGTGTGTTCTTTTATTAATTTGTAGTGCTAGTTTTGAGTATTTTTTGGCTAATAAATCCTATTTAAGTCCATTAGCTGCCACTGTGCTGACTACTGAACTAGGGAGCTGACCCTTTTATTCACCCTGAAATAAAATGATTTTTCTTTTTGACCTTAAATACAGAGTCTAAACACAGAAAAGCTCCTGGTGAAGCGACTGAGAGCCACGTGACGTAGGCAACGTGTAAGATGGCGTTGATTAAAGAGGAGAGTAAAGACATGAGGATTGAAGTGAAGCAAGAAGAGACCGAGGAACAAGCAGGTTAGTTCAATTCTCAGAGATGGCATGTACATTTTCTCGTTTCACTCGGGTGTTTTTGTACCCTGTCTTCCCTCTTGCAGCTTTCTCTCTTTTCCTTTTTTGAAAGTCTGATTTCGACTCAGTAAGTGACCAATCACAGGTTGTGTTATTCTGCACCTCTGGCTGAACGTTTGTTTCCTAACTGTGGAGGAGTCAAGAAGATGAGGAGAAAAATCTAGAGCGATGTTGTATTCTTTTTTCTAGCAATTGCACGTAGAATGAAATAATATTTTTTATTTATATGAGTAAAAAAAGAGACTAAGAAGAACTGTAGGCGCTAGGTTCAGTTCCCGCGCGCTGTATGAGCAGCGGCTTTGCACATATACCGAAAGGAGTTTTGTTGCTTATTGCTCTTGAATGGTTTAAAATCACTTGTTTTTAAACCGCATGGCTTAAAACGCATTATATCAATAAGTGGCAACGTCACATGAGTGTAACCGCAATAGAGACGACAGTCCAAAATCTCTACCGGTGAAACGTGTATACCGGTATATCGCCGACCCTAATCGCAACTAAAGCCCCTCAGCTGGAGAAACACTGCGCCTCCATAGCGCTCTCAAGCGCCACCAGCTGGCCGTTTTCAGAAGAGCACCAGGCATTTCAGCTGGCTAAAAACACTGGTGGACACATGATAATTTAAAGGGGTGGTTGATTATGATTTGACTTTTCTAACTTCTAACTGTAGTTAGTGTGTAATGTTGTGTTTGAACTAGGGCTGTCAATCGATTAAAAAATTTAATCGCGATTAATCGCATGCTTGCCATGAGTTAACTCGCGATTAATCGCAAATTTTTTATTTGTTCTAAATGTACCTTAAATTAATACTTTTCAAGTTTGTAATACTCTAATCATTATGGGCATGGATAAATATGGATGCTTTATGCAAATGTATGTTTATTATTGAAACCATAGTCAACATAGAGCATGAAGACGAGACATGTTTCAAAGGTCATAGATGTTTTTCAAAGAACTTGTTCGTGTCTATTAGACACATGAAGAAAGAATAAAGAAATACCAGGTTCCCATTACTTCTCTTTCTTTGCACTGAGCAATTTACTAAAACAAACATGTTTAGATTTTTGCATGACAGGGCAGCTCTTTTGAAAATGCTAAATGTACATTTATTATTTATTATTACATTAGTTTGTCTCTCTCTGTGCCCATTTTGATGAAGCTAAATTCTCAATAAAACCGTTTTCATTGGTATATTCACTGTTTCTGTTGTCAAACAACGGAATGAATATGAAATAGTGACTGAAACGCGACCCATTAAACATAACCAGCTCTCCCTTCCAAGATGTTAATCTGCACAACAATCCTGATAATCGAGCCGTCGTCTGATGAAATCAAATACACATAGGATAAAGACAATATCTGTGCTGTGATTTCTGCTATAAGTGCATGTAAAATTAGAGAAGCAACATAATATCTGTGTTTAACTGAATTAAAGCGCTGCTCCTCTCTACCGCGCTAGACGCAGAGCGAGAGAGAGAGAGAGAGAGCGAGAGAGCTGCGCGCGTGCTGGGAGAGCACCGGCGATTCTCAGAAACTAAAGGTTTGGGCGCTTTATTGAAGAGAAAAAAATCGCTAAAGGTGTCTGCAATGTCGCTAAGTTTGCAACACGGTGTATCTCCATTTCTCCAACTAGGTGTTGGGCCACGGGTCAAATTGAAAATACGCGCTGCGTTAATCGCGCGTTAAAAAAAATAGTGCCGTTAATATGATGTTGCGTTAACGCCTAATTAACGCGTTAACTTTGACAGCCCTAGTTTGAACATAAACAACATCTGCAAAGTTACAACGCTCAAAGTTCAAACCAAAGGGAGATATTTGCTTTTACAGAAATTGCTTTTTAAGGACTACAACAAACGGCTGGTAGGAACTACACGACATTCCTCCCGGGATAGTGACATCACCAACCCTAAAAACACCAACCCCAGAACACGATTTATACATTATCATGACAGAATATGCTAATCAATGACTAGAAGATATATAAAAAATCATCAACTAACCATTCAGAAATGTCCAGTTGCTTCTACATGTTGTCACTTCTTCTTGAGTCTCTCCATCATTGTCTGACTCCGGTTTGAACATAAAAGGACACGAGCTCTTGAAGCTCCGCCCCCTGTGCCGGGAGCAGCAGCTCATTTGCATTTAAAGGGACAGACACAAAAACGGTGCGTTTTTGCTCACCCTCAAAAAGTGACAATTTTAACATGCGATATAAATATATCTGTCAGTCTCTCCAGGATTTCGCAGGCCTTTTTTGTGATTGTTGCGGCCTAAAATGCCTGATGTTGCGGCCACTTTTTAAAAAAGTTGTGATGAAAGTTGCGATGTTCTTCGGCTTTGTTTTTATAGGTTAAAATGGCAAAGGTAGATAGATTTTTACTTAAAGTGCTCACATTATGCTTTTTCCCTTTCCTTTATTGTGTTATATATCTTTTTTTGTGTATGTTATAGGTTTACAAAGTGAAAAAGCCCAAAGTCCAACCCAAACGGACTTAGCATGTCCCACAGAAAACACTGTTCACCATCTGCTCAATTGTAGTCCAGCCTTTACTTCAGAGACAAATGTGCTCCCTTTGTAACACACGTTATAATGCTCGCCTAGCTGCAAACATAATGTTGTATGTAACTTTGAAATATTGATACCAATGTGAATCAGCAAAAATGGAAATGTCACTTTTTTTAGAATATTCTATTTTAAAGATATTTGATAAAATACACAAAAAGTTTACAGGTGTTTATTTTAAAGTGACCAAACAATGTTTTTTTTATTGTTTTGCATATTCACATTTTTATAAATGCCACCTCTGATGCAGATTCTGTGTTCTCTGCAGTGGGACAACATTTTGTTTTGTTGATACTAGTCAATTTGATCTGTGAAAGCCATATAGTGACTTAAAATGTATAGAATGTGACATGAAAGATGACAGTTAGGGGGAAATTGCCTTTATAAATGTAAAAAAAAATGCAATGAGAATCCAGTTTTATTGGTTCAGAATAAATGACTTTTACATCACAATTTAACACTTTACTGAAGTAGTTAGTTATTGCACCACCACAGGATTTTATAAGGGTAGAGATTTTATTATAATATTCAATGTAGCTTATATGAGTGAGCCGCTGCATGAGAAAAGTGAGTCGCCCGTTGTGTGAGGAGAGTGAGGAGAGTGAGCCGCCCGTTGTGTGAGGAGAGTGAGCCGCCCGTTGTGTGAGGAGAGTGAGCCGCCCGTTGTGTGAGGAGAGTGAGGAGAGTGAGTCGCCCGTTGTGTGAGGAGAGTGAGGAGAGTGAGTCGCCCGTTGTGTGAGGAGAGTGAGCCGCCCGTTGTGTGAGGAGAGTGAGCCGCCCGTTGTGTGAGGAGAGTGAGCCGCCCGTTGTGTGAGGAGAGTGAGCCGCCCGTTGTGTGAGGAGAGTGAGCCGCCCGTTGTGTGAGGAGAGTGAGCCGCCCGTTGTGTGAGGAGAGTGAGCCGCCCGTTGTGTGAGGAGAGTGAGCCGCCCGTTGTGTGAGGAGAGTGAGCCGCCCGTTGTGTGAGGAGAGTGAGCCGCCCGTTGTGTGAGGAGAGTGAGCCGCCCGTTGTGTGAGGAGAGTGAGCCGCCCGTTGTGTGAGGAGAGTGAGCCGCCCGTTGTGTGAGGAGAGTGAGCCGCCCGTTGTGTGAGGAGAGTGAGCCGCCCGTTGTGTGAGGAGAGTGAGCCGCCCGTTGTGTGAGGAGAGTGAGCCGCCCGTTGTGTGAGGAGAGTGAGCCGCTGCGTGAGGAAAGTGGACAACGTTTTGCTGGAGACCGCGATGATTGGTCAAAGTTGCAGAAAAGTTGCGGTGATTGGTCAAAATTGCAAGTTGCACTGAATTCACGGGGATTTGTTGAAGTTGCGTTAATAGTTGCGATCCCCCTGTAGTTGGAACACACCCTCCGGTCCCCCTTCTTGGGACCACCACCCCGGTCTGCAATCCCAGAGGTACTGTCCCCGACCGCCACGCAATGCTGCAGAGACAGCCCCGCAACATCCAGAGACTTGAGGTACTCAGGGCGGATCTCATCCACCCCCGGTGCCTTGCCACCGAGGAGTTTCTTGACTACCTCGTGACTTCAGCTTGGGTGATGGACGAGTCCACCTCTGAGCCCTCAGCCTCTGCTTCCTCAATGGAAGATGTGACGGCAGGATTGAGGAGATCCTCGAAGTATTCCTTCCACCGTCCAACGACATCCTCAGTTGAGGTCAACAGCTGCCCACCTCCACTGTAAACAGCGTTGGTGGGGGACTTCTTCCCTCTCCTGAGGCGCCGGACGGTTTGCCAGAATCTCTTCGAGGCCAGCCGGTAGTTCTTCTCCATGGCCTCACCGAACTCCCCCCAGGCCCGAGTTTTTGCCTCCACAACCAGCTGGGCTGCACTCCGCTTGGCCTGCCGGTACCTGCCAGCTGCCTCATGAGTCCCACAAGCCAACCAGGCCCGATAGGACTCCTTCTTCAGCTTGACGGCATCCCTTACTTCCGGTGTCCACCACCAGGTTCGGGGATTGCCGCCTCGACAGGCACCAGAGACCTTACGGCCACAGCTCCGAGAGGCTGCGTCAACAATGGAGGGGGAGAACATGGTCCACTCGGACTCAATATCTCTAGCCTCCCTCGGGATCCGGTCGAAGCTCCGCCGGAGGTGGGAGTTGAAGATCTCTCTGACAGGAGACTCGTCCAAACGTTCCCACCAGACCCTTACAGTATGCTTGGGTCTGCCGAGTCTGTCCAGCTTCCTCGTCTGCCATCGGATCCAACTCTCCACCAGGTGGTGGCCGTTCCTCCCAATCACGCCCCTCCAGGTGTCACTGTCGCTGCCCACGTGGGCGTTGAAGTCTCCCAGTAGAACGACAGAGTCCCCAGTCAGAGCACTTTCCAGCACCCCTCCTAAAGACCCCATGAAGGCCGGGTACTCTACACTGCCGTTTGGCCCGTAGGCACACACGACAGTGAGAGACCTATCCCCAACCCGTAGGCGCAGGGATACGACCCTCTCGTTCAACGGGGTACACTCCAACACATGGTGGCTGAGCTGGGGGGCTATGAGCAAACCCACACCAGCCCGCCGCCTCTCACCATGGGCAACTCCAGAGTGGTGAAGAGTCCATCCTCTCTCAAGGAGTGTGGTTCCAGAGGCCAAGCCGTGCGTAGAGGTGATCCCAACAATTTTTAGTTGGAACCTCTCAACCTCACGCACAATCTCCGGCTCCTTCCCCGCCAGCGAGGTGACGTTCCACATCCCTAGAGCTAGTTTCCGTGTCCAGGGATCGGGTTGTCAAGACCCCCGCCTTCGACTGCCGCCCGATCCTCTAAGCACCGGCCCCTTATGGTCCCTCCTGCAGGTGGTGAGCCCACAGGAAGGTGGCCCCGCGTCGCTCCTTCGGGGTGAGCCCGGCCGGACCCCGTGGGGGTAGGCCCGGCCACCAGGCGCTCGCATACGAGCCCCAACCCCGGGCCTGGCTCCAGGGTAGGGCTCCGGCTGCGCCATGCCGGGCGACTTCGCAGTTCTTATTTTGGGGTCCATCATAGGGGTTTTGAAACGCTCTTTGTCTGACCCGTCGCCTAGGACCTGTTTGCCTTAGGAAGCCCTACCAGGGGCATATAGCCCTGGACAACATAGCTCCTAGGGTCATTCGTGTACTCAAACCCTTCCACCGCGTTAAGGCGGCAGTTCAAGCAGGGGGATAAATATATCGTATTTATAAAAAAAATTATATTTTCCGACCTGAAAAGTATGACCCATGAATTAGGAGGACTGTATGAAGATTGAAATCGTAAAATGGATGATTACTAAACAAACTGCAAAATGCATTTCGAGGATATGAAACAGGGTTACTTGGCATTTGGCTGGTATGAATTTTAACAATAAATGCTTGTGAAAACGGTTTATGGCTTAGTGCGATTATCAAATCGCAAAGGCTGTGATTTGAGCCATGATCTGAGGATCCATGCCAAATTTGAGATTAGCACCACCTACAGGTCCTGAGATCTGAAAAAATGGCTCCAGTATGCCATTACGCCATTTTGAAATTTGTCATAAATTGCAATATCTTTTAACATATTGACATATTGCCACAAGATTTGGCAGGGATCATCGACAGCATGTCCTGATGGTACCTGAGAATTTTGAACACAGCGCTACCTAGTGTTCCAGAGATACAAGGATTTTTGCAACTTAAAAACAAAGTTGATTTTTTTTTCTTCTCTATGTCATAATGTTCATTGGTTTATGCAGATTCTGATGATATCTCATTTGTCATTTTCCATCAATGTGCCTATCGGCCATATTGAGATAAATTAAAAACTGTTTTTTTCTGTCACTCCTTCAACAAATTTTGTCCAATATTCTCCTAAGTCTTATCAGATGATCTTTGGACCGAGCTGCACAGAAATGACTGAATGGATGTTTTATACTTGCTACCGATCCGTAGAAATACGAAGTTGACAGTGCCTGTGTTTGTTGTCTTATGCTCGTTAGGATAGCATGTTAATTCCATGTGTGGCTTTCATGAACAATATTAGCCTATATGGCATCAATTAAATTTAAATCACAAACAGAGCTCGAGAACTGTTTTTCAATCGTTCAATTTAATTGAAGAAATGTACTAGTTATCCCGTCTTTTATATCATTAATACACTCTGCTATCTTAGAGAGTTGGGAAGTTTTGTCAGGTTGTGAGGAAATATAAAATGGGGTATTATTAGCATAAGAGTGAGAATATATCTTTTAGGGGAAGTACAAGGAGAAAAGCAGAGGACCTAATACTGAGCCCTGTGGCACTCCATACTTGTGTTTGAAGAGACGTCTCTTCATTTACATCAGGACTGGGCATCTCTGGGCCACTCAGATCCACTTTCTTGAAGAGTTTAGATCCACTTTGCAGAATTGCAGTGTTGCTGAAAACTATCTTTTAGTTAATATAATTTATTTTATTACACTTGTCTGGTAGATTAGTCAGGTGGCATTCTTCCTTCAATCTACATCATTTCTATTTGTTCAACCAGCTTTGATTGTTTTTGTAATTTCATGGTGAAATTCCTGACTGGTGAGGTAAATAGAGTAAGATTTCATCTGACACTTACCTTAAGAAGTGTGGCCAAAAGTCACAATATTAATTTGGTGCCACTTGTGAAACTCATACATAACAGCTGTCTTGTGTGAGAAAAAGTAAAATCATTTACAGCGTATAGGATCTAACATACATGGTTAATAATATTTATGTATTTTTATGTTTGTTGGTTTGTGCCATTAAACCATGGTTAAATTGTATTTGTTTTATTGTTTTTTTTTGCCTTAGACCTGATGGCGCTGAAAGAGGAGAGTCAAGGACTGAATGAAATGCATCCTAAATTCATTACTGGAGAAAAATCATTTAGTTGCTCACAGACTGAAAAGACTTCACGAGCAAGAGCTCAAAAGGCCCCAAATATACGCCATTTTACCTGCCAACAGTGTGGAAAAAGTTTCAACAGAAAATCAAACCTTAATTCTCATATGAGAATTCACACTGGAGAGAGGCCTTACACATGCGCTCAATGTGGAATAAGTTTCACTCAAAAAGTAATCCTTGACAGGCACATTAGAATTCACTCTGGAGAGAAGCCTTTCTCCTGCAAACTGTGCGGATACAGTTTCATTCGAAAAGGATGCCTAAAAAGCCACATGAGAATTCACTCTGGAGAGAAGCCATTCATCTGCAATCTGTGTGGAAAGAGTTTCATTCAGAAAGGAAACCATGAAATCCACATGAGAATTCACTCTGGAGAGAAGCCTTTCATCTGCAATCTGTGTGGGAATAGTTTCCTTCGGAAAGGAAGCCTTCAAATCCACATGAGAATTCATACTGGAGAGAAACCTTTCACATGCCATCAATGTGGAAGGAGTTTTACACAGAAACCAACTTTTAAATCCCACATGAGAGTTCACACTGGAGAAAAGCCTTACATATGCCCTCAGTGTGGCAAGAGTTTCACTCATAAAGGAAACCTTAATAAACATGAGACCATTCACACTGGATAGAAGCCGTTTGCATGTGATCAGTGTGGAAAGAGTTTCGAACATAAAGTATCCCTTAATTCCCATATGAAGATTCACATGTTGTGACCAATGTAATAAAAACTATACAGTATATTGCCATCACATATACAGATACACCTGAAAAGACATGCTTATGCAAGAACCTATTTTAGTACTTTGTATAGAAAGTGTTTTAGAATGGCACTAGAAAATGCATATTTGTGAAATTGCGTTCATGCCTCAACTTCATGACCACTTCTTTATCACTTGACAGTTTCTCTTGCCACAGTTTCAAAAAATTTAGTGGTTGCGGGAAACAGCCTCTAATTTTAAATGTATGAAGAAGTCCCTCCATTCAATATATTGACACCTCAGAATCAAAATATTAGTATACTTTTGTTTTACTGTGAAATGCTACAATGTAAATGAAAGGTTATACATGAAATGATATAAACTATAAAATGCAATCAAGTAATGTGGTGCAATATTCATTATTTCATTTAGTGAGAGCGACATCATTGCCTTCTGGTTCCTTTCAGGCTGGTAAGTGGTTTCCAAATGAAAGAGAGCAGCCAGAAAAATGGAGCGCAACTGGAAGAAAACAAAACTAGAGGTATTTCGTGTTTCATGGAAGGAGAGCTCGATTGCTTACAGAGAGGCTTTAAAAGCTGCTAGATCTGCTTATTTTTCAACCCTATTAGAGGAAAATTAACATAATCCTAGGTATTTATTTGAAACGGTGGCCAAACTAACAAAAAATAAAGCTTCAAACCCAGAAGTTTCCAAGCAGCACAGCAGTAATGACTTTATGAACTTCTTCACTTATAAGATTGATAATATCAGGGAATAAATTATAACTATGCAACCGTCTAATACAGTATCGCATCAGGGAGTGCATTGTAGTCTCCCTGAGGGAAAATTCTATTAATTTGTTGCTATAGGAGAGGAAGAATTTTGCAAACTCGTTAATTCATCTAAATCGAAAACATGTATGTTAGACCCTATACCAACTAAGCTGCTGAAAGAGATGCTTCCAAAGGTCATAGATCCTCTTAATATCATAAATTTGTCTTTATGAATAGGATATGTACCAAAAACCTTTAAGCTAGCTATGATTAAACCGCTTGTTAAAAAAACGCAACTTGATCCTACAGAATTAGTCAACTACAGGCCGATCTCGAATCTGCCTTTTCTGTCAAAGATGTTAGAAAAAGCAGTATCCTCACAACTGTGTTCCTTTCTAGAAAGAAATGATATCTGCAAGGATTTTCTCAAATGTTTTTTATTTTCTTTTGAACAAATTTAAATTTAACAGACAAAAACAAAGAACAAAGCTCAGCAAAACATAGATCTGGACAATATTCATAACATAAGACACAATACAAATAAAACTGGTTAATCTATAGCGATGCGATTCAATATAGATGCAACGGTAGAGTTGGTAAAGCGAAGATAAGGAGTCCAAATATTTAAGAATCGTCCTTTTGTGGAATGAAGAAGGCAAGTTAAGTATTCCAAAGGAAAAAGCTCCATGATGAGTTTATGCCAAGATGTTTTAGAGGTGGTTTATCTGCAAGGATTTTCAATCAGGATTTAGACCGTACCATAGTACTGAGACAGCTCTCGTTAGAGTCACGAATTATTTGCTCTTATCATCCGATCGTGGTTGTATCTCTCTATTAGTGTTACTTGATCTTAGTGCTGCATTTGACACCATTGACCACAACATCCTTTTAAATAGACTCGAACATTATGTTGTCCTTAGTGGAATTGCACTAGCATGGTTTAAATCATACTTATCTGACCGTTATCAGTTTGTAGCAGTAAATGAAGAGATGTCTTATCAATCACAAGTTCAGTATGGCGTACCACAAGGCTTAGTACTAGGACCGCTGCTGTTCACTCTGTACATGCTACCATTAGGAGATATCATTAGGAAACATGGAATTAGCTTTTACTGTTATGCTGTATATTTCTTCTAAACCTAACAAAACCTACCAATTCACAAAATTAACCGAATGCATAGCTGATATATAAAAAAACTGGATGACTAGTAATTTCCTACTACTAAATTCTGAAAAAATCTGAGATTCTAATTATTGGACAAAAAACTTCCACACGTAATAACCTAGAGTACTGTCTAACACTTGATGGCTGCTCTGTTAAGTCTTCGTCGTCGGTTAGGAACCTGGGTATGCTCTTTGATACCAATCTTTCATTTGAAAGTCTTGTGTCTAGTATCTGTAAAACCGCTTTCTTCCATCTTAAAAATATATCTAAATTACGCCATATGCTCTCATTGACAAATGCGGAACAATTAGTTGATGCGTTCATGAGCTCAAGGCTAGATTATTGTAATGCTCTACTGGGTGGTTGCCCTGCATGCTTAACAAACAAACTACAGCTAGTTCAAAACGCAGCAGCTCGAGTTCTTACCAGAACAAGGAAGTATGCCCCACATTAGCCCCGTTCTGTCAACACTGCATTGGCTGCCTATTAAACATCGTATACATTTAAAAATATTGCTGATCACTTAAAAGCACTAAATGGTTTAGCTCCGCAGTACTTGAGCGAGCTCTTAACGCATTATAGTCCTTCACGTCTATTGCGATCGCAAAATTCCGGCCAGTTAATAATACATAGAATATCAAAATCGACTGCTGGCGGTAGATCCTTTTCCTATTTAGCACCAAAACTTTGGAACAGTCTTCCTAACATTGTCCGGGAAGCAGACACACTCTGTCAGTTCAAATCTAGATTAAAGACACATCTCTTTGGCCTATACACATAACACATTATAGACTTCTATAACTCAATGTTAGGCTGCATAGATTAGCTCAGCCGGAACTGGGAACACTTCCCGTAAATCCTGATGTACTCGTTACATCATAAGAAGAATAGCATCTACGCTAATATTAGTGTCTTTGTTTATCCCGAGGTTTTCCCGCAGCCTGCCAGATCCAGGCCGTATCCAGATCTGAGGAAGGACCTTCGCCTGGACCCGATGACAACGCAGTGCTGAAGTGCCAACTAGCCTCTCCCGATGGAGGATCCCTTTACCACTCTACAGATAAAGCGTTGTCGGCATAATTTCGGTTTCGCTTATCTACCCCGAAGTGATAAAATTCTGTATCAAATTTTAAGGCCAGACTAGTAGTTTGTTAAAGGTGGGGTATGTGATTTGCAAAACGGCTGGCAGATTTTGAAAATACACAACTCAAATGGTCCTACCTTCTTTCCTTTGACTCCACCCATTCAAAGAACATGGACATGGAGGGGGGGAGGGGGGGATGGTACGACCGATTGATTGACGCACTTACTGTCCAATGATTCTAGGTGGTCTTGGAAATGATTGGCTGGAGTTTTTCGAGTCCTGCCCGTTCCACAGATGATTAAATTGCTTAATTTTTATGTCAGTGCTTCTAACTCAGTGGCTGTAAGTGGGTTAGGAATAGGATTTTAAGTGATTTTGAAAAAATGGCCAAAAAAGAGAATTACATACCCCACCTTTAAGGCTTGGTTTGTAGGGAATTACAAACCTGCGCACATATATTCAAATGCGCATAACTATAGAATTAATTATTAATGCGCACGTGAGCACCATCAACATTTCTCACAGGTTCGCGTTTACAGTAACAATGTCGTCTTAGCGGCCACTAATTTATTAACTAATGATGTTATTATTCCGTTGCCACGGAAGTGTATCAATCAAAACTAACTTTAGCTGGAAAATATCTTTATTCAAGAACCGCTATAAAGCCAAAACAATCTGTTACCTTAAATTATCCGTTTATCACTGTAAAGCCGATTTGAAACAATCTACATTGTTAAAAGCGTTATATAAATGAAGATGACTTGACTTGACTTGCGATTGTAGCTCTGTTTGTTCAGATAAATCCCACCACATAGAGACTCTTTCACCTAGATATCATCATATAGAGACTGTGTCTGTTCCCCGAATTAGGAAATACAAAAAACTCCCAAACCCATTAAGGGTAAAAATGTTCAACAAATGAAAATCAAATGTTATACAGATGAACACATGATAAAGCTTGGTTTCCTGAATATTAGATCCCTTTCTACAAAAGCATTTTATAATTATATGATTCAAGTCACCATTATTTATATAGCTCTTTTTACAATACAGATTGTATCAAAGCAGCTTCACAGTGATAACATGAAAATAATACAACAAAGTTTGTTTCTAGAAGAAAATTGCATCATCGTCCACCTTAAGTAAGGCAGATCAATAATATAGTTGAATATTAAATGTCTCCAATCAAGCAAGCCAACAGTGGCAAGGAACCAAAACTCCATCAGGAGACAGCCTGGTTTATCCAAAGGTTTTTTTTCTCCATTCTCAGTCGGGGCCAGTTCTCCTCTGGCCAACGAGCGAACAGTGTATAATTATGATTCGGGCAGCATTACAAGTCAGATTGGATCAGAACATTTGGAGTATTTATCCATTTCCATCTGGTTGGAAGTCGAAGCCATCACGCCGGTATGGAGACAAGTTGTTGAGGATCAGTGGCCCTTCTGAGGTGTCATCAGTGTCAGTGTCATATCAGTGTCATAGTCTCAGCCCTTCACAGGGCTGAGACTATGACACTTCAGGACTGCGTTGTCGTCGTGTCCTGACGCTGGTCCTTCATCAGATCTGGATACGGCTTGGATCAAGCGGACTGCGGTAAACCTCGGGATAAACAGAGAGACTAATATTAGCGTAGACGCCATCCTTCTTATGATGTACCAAGTACATCAGGATTTACGGGAAGTGTTCCCGGTTCCGGCTGTTCTAAACTATGCAGCCTTACATTGAATTATAGAAGTCTATAATGTGTTATGTGTATGCTAAGCCAAAGAGATGTGTCTTTAGTCTAGATTTGAACTGACAGATCACACAGAACATAACCTAGATGTGCTGTGTTTGACAGACACCTGGCTAAAACCAGACGAGTCCACCCCCCAAGATTACTGTTATAAACATGAGCCTCGCCTAAAAGGCAAAAGAGTGGATGTTGCTACAATTAATAATATTTTCAGTATTACTCAGAGGTCTGGTTTCAAGTATAATTCTTTTGAAGTGATGGTGCTTTATGAAACACTATCTAGTGTAAATGATAGACATTTGTGCTGGCTACTGTATACAGGCCACCAGGGCACCATACAGACTTTATCAAAGAATTTGCTGATTTCCTATCAGAGTTAGTACTGACTGCAGATAAAGCCCTAATTGTTGGTGATTTTAATATCCATGTAGATAATGAAAAAGACGCATTGGGATTGGCATTAAGAGACATGCTGAACTCTATTAGAGTTAGGCAACACGTGTCGGGACCCACTCATTGTAACCATACCTTAGACTTAATATTGTCACATGGAATTGATATACATACAACATTTGGCAGCATTGTTTACCTCTGGTTTCTTGCATCTTATTTTTGTCATTCACAATTCATAGCTACAAATTTATCGTTCCAAATTTAATAGCAGATCAAGAGGTGTGGCAATTTTAATTAATAAGAGTACAGTTTATACCTTCTGACCAACCTTCATTACATTATTGTCTTTGGGTCTCTTTTTAAATTCCCAGTGGTTTTAGTTAAAGGTTCTGTATGGAGTTTTTCTACTAAAATGAATCCATTTTTAATTGCCTGTGTGTGAAGGAGTTGTAATCTCACAATAAAATGATCCACTTGGCGGGTTTTGCTATTACCTCTGAAAGCAAGTATTCCTATTTCTATGTGAAATCTCCGGGTCGGATTTGGTTGGTTGGTTGGTTGGTTGCTTTTATTTGTACCCGTAGGTAAATTAAGTTCCAGAGAACAAGTTTAGGCTGTTTCTCAGACATATAGACAATAACACCTTGCATACAAACCGAACAAGACACTAAAATCACACTAAAACAATTCATTTGCCGTGAAATCCAGTGCCGTGACTGAGATCTGCATGCGCTCCGGAGCGTCTCGCCTCGTCTACTGACTGTGTACTCAACAGCGACGACACTGCAACTTTATGACATGAGTCTGCTAACACTAAGAAACGACTAGCACAACACAGACTCCAACACAAACTCCACATAATAATAAAAAAACAAAAAAGCACGCGCACGAGCACTCGCTTGTAAACTTATTGGTTGCAATCTGAAACATCACCGCTAGATGCCGCTGAAAACTCCACATAGCCCCTTTAACGTTTACGCTCCCAATTGGGACAATGTTCAGTTTGCAAATAGCCTCCTATCATTAATTCCCAAACTTAATACACATAATTTGTTATTCGCTGGTGATTTAAATAGTGTTTTTGATCCTCCGCTGGATATATCCAGCACTAGTAGTAATGTTTCTGATATGGCAATGGCCGTTTCTCTATTTATGCAACAGAACGGCTGTGTGGATCCTTGGAGATTCTTAAACCCGTTGACTAGACAATTCTCATTTTATTCCCATGTTCATCATTCCTTTTCTAGTCTAGATTATTTTTTGGTTAAGAAAGTTGACAACTCGCTATAGTTGTATCCGATCATGGACCTGCTCTTCCCTTTGAAGAAAGACCAATCTGGGCATTTAATCCATTACTGCTATCCAATGATAAGTTCTGTAACTTTTTCTCAACTAGTATAGATAATTTTCGGGAATACAATAAAATGGATAAAGTGTCTTACTCATTACTCTGGGAGACTTTAAAGACTTACTTGAGGGGTCAAATATTATCTTCTAGGTACTTCTTCTTAATAATATTATTATCTAAGGAACTGCAAGCACTCTCACAATCCATATTAGACTTAGACAGACAATATTCTTAATTAATAACAATTAATTAACAATTAATAATGACGACGCGTGGTCTTTACTATGAATATGGAGACAAATCAAGAAACGTCAAACTGCCTCCCGTCTTATTTCTCAGATAACAGACTTTAATCAAATTTTAGTTAGCAACCCAAAAAAAATTAATAAAATTTTCAAAACCTTTTAACTCCTCATTATATTCTTCTGAATTCCCTTCAGATCCAACAGATATGGAAAATTTCTTAAACAATTGAGATATTCCTACTTTGCAATCAGATGGGGCAGCAGATTGAGAACATGACCTCGAGATTGCAGAAATTAGTAGGGCCATTATGGCAATGAAGAGTGGTAAGTCCCCAGGCCTTGATGGGTATCCTATTGATTTTTATAAAAAACTTAAGGAGAAACTTGCACCAACTCTTTTTGAGGTTTTTAAAGAATCTTTTAATGCTTGATGCTTGAACTTTTTCGCATGCATCCATTACACTTCTAAAGATAAAGACCCTACCCAGTGTGAATCGTATCGTCTTATATCTCTTTTAAACACTGACATTAAAATGTTAGATTAAGTGTTGGCATTCGTTTAGAACATGTCCTCCCCTCGATAATCTCAAACGATCAAAATGGGATTTATTAAAGGTCGCCAATCTTTCTCTAATATTCGTAGACTCGCTGACATGATGTATCTTTCTGATACTTCTCTGCACCCGGAGGTAGTTATCTCCTTGATGCGGAGAAGGAGTTTGATTGAGATGAATGGCCATATTTGTTTGGTTTTGGTAATATTTTTATGTCTTGGATAAAATTAATATATCACTCCCCTTTGGCATCAATTCGGACTAATTCATCTCGATCTCTTTCGTTTTTCTCCAAATGGCTTTAAATATCTTGGAATTCATATAACGCGTTCCTTTTTCTTCTTTGTTTGAAGCCTAAAGTTGAAGTATAAAGCTCAGTTCAAAGAAGTAAAGGCAGAGTTAGAAAGGTGGCGTAGTCTTCCCCTTACTTTAGCTGGAAGAATACATTCAGTGACAATGACAATTCTTCCCAGGTTCCTTTATGTTTCAGTCCCTACCGTTTTTTTTTTTTTTTGCCCAAATCCTTTTTCCGTTCAATTAATCAAACTATATTCTCTTTCATTTGGGAAAATAAGATCCCCAGAGTTAACAAACATATTCTTCAGAGAATGCAGGTGGTTTAGGCCTCCCAAGTTTTACTCATTATTACTGGGCATCGAATATTCAGAAAATATAGTTTTGGCTTCATTGCCCAGAAACAAATTGGTGTTCAACTGAAGCACAAACATGTCACTCTTCCTGCCCTACTCTTCCTGACAATAAAGTTGTCAGATCGATTGCTCCTGTCTGCCCTGCTGATACTGCTGAGCTGCTAAGTTGGTAAGCCTCGTATATATTTCTGTTTTGAATCTCTGTTTACTATCATTCAACGTTGTTTAAGCTAAATATAACTTACTCAACATCACATATTAACCTGTGATCGCTATAGCTTCAATCTAATTCATTGCTAGCACAAAACGCTAGTATTTCGCTAGCCTGTTAGCGTGCCATCCGTGCGCTCTTTATTTATTTAATTTGCTCACGCCAGTCAACAAACACTGTGAGTCATGTCTTCTCCTCCTCTTATTGTCACTTGCACTTCATGTAACATGTATAGCATAGCCTTCTCTGTCAGCGCAGGATTTACATGTGATAAATGCAGGGAGATAGTCAGGCTGACGGAGAAGATTTCAGAACTAGAGACACGCATCCAAACTTTAATCGAGGATAGTAAGAGTGCAAGGGCTTTAGACTCTGCTTTGGATGTGACTAGTTTAGTGAACACTGACTTAGAGAAACTTGTGCACACTTTCATCACCAGCAGGGTGGATTAATTGTAATGACTCCTCACTGAAGACAGTAGCAGCTCGTACAGAACGCAGAGCAGAACCAGAACACATGAACACATCACACCAGTCCTCAGGTCTTTACACTGGCTCCCAGTCACATTTAGGATTGATTTTAAAGTATTACTACTGGTATATAAATAATTTAATGGCCTAGGACCTCAATACATTGCAGATATGCTCACTGAATATAAACCCAACAGATCACTCAGATCATTTTACATTTACAATTATGTTGCATTTCAAGTAGGGCTGTCAATCGATTAAAAAATTTAATCGCGTTAATCGCATGCTTGCCATGAGTTAACTCGCGATTAATCGCAAATTTTTTATTTGTTCTAAATGTACCTTAAATTAATACTTTTCAAGTTTGTAATACTCTAATCATTATGGGCATGGATAAATATGGATGCTTTATGCAAATGTATGTTTATTATTGAAACCATAGTCAACATAGAGCATGAAGACGAGACATGTTTCAAAGGTCATAGATGTTTTTCAAAGAACTTGTTCGTGTCTATTAGACACATGAAAGAAAGAATAAAGAAATACCAGGTTCCCATTACTTCTCTTTCTTTGCACTGAGCAATTTACTAAAACAAACATGTTTAGATTTTTTGCATGACAGGGCAGCTCTTTTGAAAATGCTAAATGTACATTTATTATTTATTATTACATTAGTTTGTCTCTCTCTGTGCCCATTTTGATGAAGCTAAATTCTCAATAAAACCGTTTTCATTGGTATATTCACTGTTTTCTGTTGTCAAACAACGGAATGAATATGAAATAGTGACTGAAACGCGACCCATTAAACATAACCAGCTCTCCCTTCCAAGATGTTAATCTGCACAACAATCCTGATAATCGAGCCGTCGTCTGATGAAATCAAATACACATAGGATAAAGACAATATCTGTGCTGTGATTTCTGCTATAAGTGCATGTAAAATTAGAGAAGCAACATAATATCTGTGTTTAACTGAATTAAAGCGCTGCTCCTCTCTACCGCGCTAGACGCAGAGCGAGAGAGAGAGAGAGAGAGCGAGAGAGCTGCGCGCGTGCTGGGAGAGCACCGGCGATTCTCAGAAACTAAAGGTTTGGGCGCTTTATTGAAGAGAAAAAAATCGCTAAAGGTGTCTGCAATGTCGCTAAGTTTGCAACACGGTGTATCTCCATTTCTCCAACTAGGTGTTGGGCCACGGGTCAAATTGAAAATACGCGCTGCGTTAATCCGCGCGTTAAAAAAAATAGTGCCGTTAATATGATGTTGCGTTAACGCCTAATTAACGCGTTAACTTTGACAGCCCTAATTTCAAGGTATTCTGTGTAAATTTACAATGTAGGCTACCAACTTATAATGTATTAGAAACATTTGTCAACTAGCATTGCAATAAGCTTAAAATGAATGTTTTTCACTTTTACTTGTTTGTTGTAAAAGGCTGTTGTCCATTACATGATATCTTTGTACTACTGAAATTCCCACAAGGATTTCAGCATCATATTATGGTGCCTTCACGTGCTATGGTAATTATGGTAAATACCAAAAAGCCGACGTGGAAAATGCACATGAACACCCCCTCATGTGGTATTTTCCACTGGGCAACTCGTAGAATATTTTGATGCACGAGTTGCCTAGATGAGATAACCTTTGACCTTTTCAACATGGCGGAGAGCGACGCAAGCGTTAGTGAATGGTAAGCATTGTACACAACTAAACGTTTTTTGCTACTGTTAGCGGATTGTTTTTGTAGCCTATACAATGTTGTGTCATTAACAATTGTAATATAATGCGTTATCTAAAATCTAAAATCGTTTTAGGCAAATAACAGGTCTGGATCTGTGAGTCCATCTTTTTCCTACATTACGACAACAAAAGCACTTGAACACAACACAATGGTAAATACCAGTTCACAAGTGGGAAAATATTCATCTTTTCCACAGCACGTGAAGGCAGCATTATTTGAAATGCATCATAGATACATTTTCCAAAGATGTTTAAATGTTAATTTCCAAAAAGGTACTTGTTTAAATTTGAAAAATGCGCATAACACACGTGACTAGTCCTGATTGGTTCCAGAGACGTTGAACGGCTGTGATGGTTCTGATGATACGCTCGCATGCATCTCACTCGGAGCTTCAGTTGCTGCATGCGGTCCTTGAATGTGATTAGATTTAGAAGTTTAAATTAAACTGTTAAAATATTTATAGCGATCGTGTTTCTTTAGAGGACTTGGGAGGAAACCACGCGATTGATATGGATTGGGTTATGTTTTTTTGCGATTCACTTTTTGAAACGTGAACAGAATCTGGTGAATCGTTCATCGGAGGGATATGAATGTCAGTTTTTCTTTCGAAGATTAACGAAAGTCTTAAATGGTTTGGAACTACTTGAGGGTGAGTGATCATGACAGCATTTCGTATTTTGGCACAAAGTGTAACATCACGTCTTTTTCAGTTCAGCTAACTTACATTCAATTTGCCCAATCAGAGCCAAGATTTTCTAGTCAAAGTCGAAGCAGACTCGAAGAGATGAAGATAACTTACTGCCTCAGAAGTTACTGGTAAGTTTTAGTTGCTGTTTGTATAAATAACTATCTCACTGTTTAGTTGTTTTTTCTAGGTGGAAAGGTCTGCTATGCATTTGTTAATATGACTTGCACGTGGGATACTGACTTTAACCGCTGTAACATGATGCTGACACTGAATTCTAGCAACTTCTGCACTGTCAAAGTCTAAAGTCTTTGATAAATCTGTTTAAAATCTATGTGGAGACATTTATCTGTCTTAAAACAACTATAAAACATTGTCCAATGCATCTCAAAAAAATGAATTAGTTATTATAATATGTACATCATTATATTAATTCATTTTTATTTGCTGAAGCTGTGTATTTATTTCTGATTTTCCTGAAGAATTTGCCTTCGTTGTTAAGATGTAAATGAAATGATCTTTAAAAAGTTTGAAAAAACATGTTATGAATATAGTCACCTTTGTCTTGAGCTGACCAGCCAATTATGGTAGTGTGTGTTGATTGGTGTTTATATTTGTTCAAGCTTGATAACCTTATTGCCTTTTTGACAACTTTCTAATATATATTTCTAATTACAAATAAGTACAAAGATTAAATTGTTAAAAGGGATGCTTATAAGAGAGCATACGTCTGAAACTGCCGAGTCTGTGAAGGGTTTTGATTATATTACCCACCAAGTACATTGTACTCAGCATACTGTCATTCTTAAAAACAAAACAAATCATTCTTCATAATTTGCCTGCCTTATTATGTTTGTGTGTATATATATATATAAATATAAATCTCTCGGTTTTTATTTGTTGTTTTTCAGACTAGCTGCTATAGAAGAAAAACAGAAATCTGAATGCAGAGGACAAGCAGAGAAGAGAGCTGGAGCAGTGCGTTATACTTGTTGGCTGGGTACTTTTTCAGTTAAACAGTTACATTTTCTGTTGTTTTTTTTTGCTGTGATACAGTGTCATGTAGACCTCACTGTTGTTCAGCAAGACTTAATGTTTGTTCTATTTGATGTAGATATTTTATTAACTCCTTTTTGCATTATATTAACATTTTATATTGAATGTCTTCTGTTAAAATATATGAACTAAGCATTACATGCCATTTTTTAAAAAATGTCTAGGTTACGACTGTAACCTCTGTTTCCTGAGAACAGGGAATGAGACAGTGCATGATGGCGCTTTGGGGAATGCCTTTGGGAAATCACGGCAATCGAATTTGGCGACAACCTATGACACTATTAGTGCGACCCAGAAGTATAAAAGGGGCGCCTAGATACACAGTGCAAGTTCCCTTTCGAAAGGGAACAGTGACTTTTTTAACAGATGTTAATTTTGCATTAATATTTAAAAAAAAAATAATAATAATCTTTTTCCCTTTTCATAGATACTGTGATCAAACCGTTTCCGACCACGACAGTGTCTGAGGTGCGAGCACTGATCAGAAGAAAATGCAACAATGAGGCAAACTCCAAGACCAATCATTTCAATTCGCTTGAAGGATGAAGGACTGTTTGCAGCTATTGTATTTCACTTTGTTTGACCTAAAGGAATAGTTCACTTTAAAATGAAATTTCTGGTCATCATATTCACCCTTAAGTTGTTTCAAACCTTTATCCATTTCTTTCCTCTGCTGAACACAAAGGAATATATTTAGAAGAATGTCAGTAACCAGACAGTTTCTGGGTCCATTGACTTCCATCGTATAATTTTTCCTACTATGGCAGTCAATTCGGAACCAGAAAACTGTCTGGTTACTGACATTCTTCTAAATATATTCCTTTGTGTTCAGCAGAGGAAAGAAATGGATAAAGGTTTGAAACAACTTAAGGGTGAATATGATGACAGAATTTTCATTTTTAAGTGAACTATTCCTTTAAGTTCGTTTTTTGTTGTTGTTCTGTTTAATACTTATTATATAATTTTATGTTTAATGTATTTTGTTTCATTTTCATATGTTGCTGTACTAATGTAGTGCATTAATGTTTACTATCTTTCAAAGAGTGTTTGTGTGTGTTTTATACTATTGTTTTTACTGTGTTTAACTGAATTATAATTTTTACTTTTTTTAATACATTCAAATATATTTTGATGTATTAAATACATTAATAATGTTGTGTTTTGTACTATTGTTTTTACTGTGTTTAACTGAATTATAATTTTTAACTTTTTTTTTAATACATTAAAATATTTTTTTTTCATACTGAATTGTTTTGTAAAAATATATTTTTAATATACTAATAGTGGGTCTTATAGTGTTCTACTAATACATTATTAATAAGCTGATATTATATTTAAAATATACTTGGAACACATTAATGTGAAGTTAAAAATATACTTAAGCTGTATTTCTAAAGTACATTTAAAATTTATTAAAAATACAAATTATAAAGAAGTGCTATTAAATACACTAAATGTACTTAAAATAGTTCCATTTTAACACAATTAAGTATATTAAAATATATTACTAATACCTTAAAATTGAACTTAAATACATATTAAAGTACATTTAGTATACTTGAAGTTGTCTCAAAATAACACATTTAATACATAATTAATACAATACACTTAAAATACATTAAGTATATCAAAATAAGCACAATTTAAATATATTTCCTTTTCACCTGGGTGGTACGGATTATCAAGAGAACACTGTGGTGATTAGTAATAATGATAATTAATTAATCATTTGTTTCTGGGTACTCAAAGCGCTTTACATGGAAGGGGGAATCTCCTCACTACCACCACCAATGGTTGTGTAGTGTAGGAGTGTAATCTAGCACAGATTACTGGTCTGGATTGGTACAGATTACTGGTCTGGATTGGTACAGATTACTGGTCTGGTGGGCTCAGATAGTCCACGGTACTACTGAAAATCCATAGAAGAATACTGACCGTCATGGGGAAATCTCAGGGTTCAAAATAAGACACACAGGTGTTTTGCCAGATGAGAAGTTTATTCTATGTATCATCTTTTTACTATTTGAATTAATTTGACTCAAATTAATTTTATAACTGTATCACTTATCTCCTTTTATAACTGCTTTGATTCCCCCTGCTTTTATTTTGTGTCTATTTTCTATGCAAAACTCTATGAATAGCTATAGTGTGATTATTATAAATTCCTTTATATGTAAATCTTTTGAATAACTGAATTTGCCTTGCTTTTATTTTGTGATTATTTCCTCTCTATGTAAAGCCTTTGAATTGCTATAGTGTATATAATGTGCTATATAAATAAACTTGCCTTGCCTAGCCGAATGCTCCACTGGGGGGTCGCCCTGTACGCTTAATGAACA
>JARPMJ010002412.1:0-119197 GCA_033366665.1 Phoxinus dragarum
TCATCGCATTTTCAGGTGATATTCTCAATTAATTCAGTTAAGGGACGCTCTGAGATAAAGTGAATTCAGACTGAAGACTAAGCAAAGATTGTATTTAATTGTACAGTACAATCATAACACAGTACAGACATGATCTTAATTCCATAATGTCCTTAAACTAGGGCTGGGGGAATTAACGCGTTAATTTTTGCGATTAATTTGAAATGTTTAACGCGTTAAAAAAAAATAACGCAGCACCTTTTTTTTTGCCTCGTTTTAATGATTTCCTGCTGCGTCTGCTATTAAACAGGCTGAAATATGCCGCCCCTCCGTGTTCGGCGATCAGGTTTCATTCTCGCGCAGGTTTCATGAGCGGGTCTTTTCCGCTCAGTATGTGCGTCGCGTTCTGTGCTCCACGCCGCGAGTGTGTGTTGGCGCGCTCTGTCGTTAACGGCCCAGCAGCGGCGCTCTCTCCGTTCCGTGTGTGTGTGTGTGTGTGTGTGTGTGTGTGTGTGTGTGTGTGTGTGTGTGTGTGTGTGTGTGTGTGTGTGTGTGTGTGTGTCGGCGGCTCTGTCGTTAATGGCCCAAAGGCTTCAATCATGTACCAAGCACTTGAAAAGTAAAGTCCACTCAAATGACGTGAAATTTCTCTGTAGACTTCTGTTTGCTGAGCTCAGCTGGTATAGTCACAACAATGGTAAAATGACCTGCTCTGATCACATGCTCTGGTAATAATAGCTTTGTAGGACTATATTTTGATTTGATAATTATTAAAATAATAATAATAACCTTTTAAATTGATTATGTTGATTATTGAAAAAGAATAATATATTGATATATTGATGTTTAATATTTTAATATAGGGCTATTTTCTGTTCCTTTTTTTTTTTCCTGTGTTGTTTAATTAGGTTATTCTAAGTTTAAATATTGATGATTACAAGCTTGGGGGAAACGCAATTAATTGCAATTAATTACAGAAAATGTGCAATTAATTAGTTAATTTTTTTTTAATCGATTCCCAGCCCTACCTTAAACATAACAATATTGCTGGCCATAAACTGACAAAGTGCGCGTCCGGTGTGCGATACCTCGAGTTGTCATAGACGAGACGCAGCACTGCGCTTCTCGTCCAGTGTGCGACCCCCTTTAGATTATTGGCAGCATAAAAAAACGAAACGATGTGACAGCCATGGGCTGAACAATACAAGTTACCGGTAATATCCATCGATTATTGGCCGAAACACATCAACAAAAAAGAATGAAGGCTACCCTGTAAAACAACTGAAATCATGTGATACAAAATGACCCTATTCATCACTTTCATCATCACTGCTATCCTCAACTACAAGTTCATTGGCGAATTCCTCCTCCTCGTCGCTCTCCTCCACTTCTCCCTGTCCGGCCTCCGCTAACTCTGCCTGCCTTGCAGAGTTTAGCTCCAACCCTAATCAAACACACCTGAACTAGCTATCCAATGTCTTCATAGAAGTTTATAGAAGGACACTGTTCATAGAAGGACACAGCTATGCTATTTTTCCCTATACTGGTCAAATATTGTTTAAGATTAAATACATTGTTAGTCGCTTTACATGACGGTCAGAAAATCCCAGTGGGTGGTTGTTGTTCAGAATAAGCTGCAAAGTTTTTCTGGCCTTCAGGCTGAGTTGTGAGGCCTGTAGACTTATTTTCTTAGAAGTTTGCATAGAAAATTAGCCTTGAAGCCTTACCCCATCCAATGCATCCTCAAAGCAGAAGAGCCAGTAATCCCGAGACAAAGCATCCTCAGTCAAGTCCACTGTGTCTGGAATATAAGAGGTTGGGTCCTGCAGCAGGGGAAGGTTCACTAGCTGCCTCTCCAGGCGGTCCATCTCCAACATGTCGAACTGGAGACAATGTAGGAATAGTAATTAAGTACCCACAATGTACTAAATTTGTGCATTCATCTGCAAAGGAACTGCAATACATCCTTAACAGAAATGCTGGTGACACCAAGAGGTTAAAACAACAACACTTAGTCTTTATTTAAAAAAACATTTTACCTGAAAGTCTGAGTTAGAATAGTTTGCAAGAGCACAATTATAAAACACAACGAGGCTGTGAAAGCAGACTAGTGAGTAAATGAGTTTTCCTGTTCAGTGTAATGTTTAAAGTCACCATGAAAACAAAATTGACAAATCTTTTTTTGTCACTCGCATGATACTGCAGCAATAGCAAAAGATAACTACCCAATCAATTCCCGGTAGACAAAATCAAGTCTCATCCTATAATTTGTTTCTTGTTCGGGAAGTAATTTCACTTAGATATGTCAAAACAAGGAAGAAAACACTATTGCAACTTCCGTTTCATGTCCTCAACAACCTGTGTAGTCCCATTTAGGCACTTGCTCAAGACAAGTAATTAAATGCATTAAAATAAATGACAAGGGAGTATTACTGATGTACTTTATATAGCAGAATTAAACAGGAAAATAGATTGATCTTGGGTTCACCACAGATTTTATTTCGGGCCTTTAAAGGGGACCTATTATGCCTCTTTTCATAAGAAGTAATATAAAGTCTCTGATGTCCCCAGAATGTGTCTGTAAAGTTTCAGCTCAAAATACCCCACAGGTCATTCATTAAAGGTACAATATGTAATATTAGTGCATTAAAAAAATCACAAGGCCAGTGTTATATATTTTGTTAAGTTGATTACTTACAATATCCCGAATGTTTTCAACTATTTTTAAATCGTGAGAAATGTGCGATTTTAACCAAGGAAACGGGGCGTGTGAGCAGGGGTGAACTGGGAGTCGCCAGTCAGTGGCGTCATATCCGCGTTACCCTCGGTTTCCGCTCGTACTGCGTGGAGTCCTGGACAAATGCGGAAGTTGTAGTTGTAGTGTCTATCAAGCAACAAACGTTAGCTTGTTTCGCGCAGTTGTTTTGGAACACAATTATTCTTTACCGATTGCAGCTGGTTCTGTCGACAAAGACAAGTCCCATAAAAGTACGGGTCAATTTTATATATTCCAAATGTAGCATTCGGCACTGTAATAGTTATGTTTATGTAAGGAAAGTATTATTGCTTTAGGCTTGTGTATAGTTTATTGACATTGTTTATCACGTCTAGTGTTTATGGTCATGTAAATAAATATAGCATGTGTTATACATAAAGATTAATCTGTCTTTTGGCAAATGATGTGGGTATGTTCGAATGTACTTTTACAACAATTGTTTAGAACACGTAAAACTGCGCAGCGTTATCACAACAATGAATTCGACAAATACAGTAACATGATAACCAATTTAGTATTAAACCTTACTTTTCTTGCGGTTAATTCATTTAAGGCTATGTTTACATGGAAAAGTCTTGTTTTTGTGATAGACTACAGGCTCTGTACTAAATTTAACAATTATTTATTAAACACTAAATATTACATTTAAATAACAATTTTAATTTATAAATAACCAGCTTTTCAAAATATCAGTTGCAATGTTATTGATATAGATATTTCTATTTTGTGGGAGTCCCGCAAATCGTTTTATCCTCCCGCAGCCCGCACACACAGCCCGCCCGCCATCAAATCTAGTCCCGCACCGCACGTCTCTAGATCAAGGGCCCAGCGGCGGGAAATATCAGGCTCGGGCAAAGAATCTAAGCTCTAAACAGGAAAGAGTAACGCAACGGATATCGCTCATATAAAAAAAATGTTGACAACGTAGTTAAGGCGGCAGGCGTGTGTTGCTTAGGGCGGCCGCCTTAGTTCCAAAGTGCTGCGGGAAACCCTGATGTAGCTGTTGTGGAGTTAAGTTGATTCAACTCATCGTACATGTGTCATGTACCATCATGTTAATCTAAAAGAGATTTCAGAAACAACTTTTGGGCAAATCCAGCATTGAACTGACCCTCGTTTGTGACGCAGTCCTGAGTAAAAAGATTTGCGCAAATACAGAACACTTTAGCGATTTTCTCCGCACATTTTCTTCACAAATTAAATCTGGATATTTGAAATTCCATGTCTGGGAGTCTATAGAGACTCTTATGTCCGTTGGTACATCCAATAACAGAACATTTGTAAGACATTGTATATCACCAGCTAATACAAGGAGGAAACAGAAATGGCGGACTGCTGTGGCTCACTCAGGGTGGTATCTATGCTAATAGGGCAGATCATCACCAGTAATGGGCTGGGCTTCCACATACTCTTACGTAAATACAGATGCTGGTCATATAATTAGAATATCATCAAAAAGTTGATTTATTTCAAGAATTCAACTTAACATGTGAAACTAATATATTATATAGACTCATTACATGCAAAGTGAGACATTTTGAAGCCTTTATTTGTTATAATTTTAATGATTATGGCTTACAGCTTATGAAAACCACAAAATCAAAATCCCAGAAAATTAGAATATTACATGAAATCACACAGTAATTACACAGTAATACCATGGTCATTGAACCAGGTTTTGGTTATTTTGGCAATGTGGGCAGGTGCAAATCCTGCTGGAAAATGAAGGAAGCATGAAGTGCTCTGAAAATGTCCTGGTAGACAGCTATGATGGGGTATTGTGAAGAGGAAGATGTGATACCCCAGACCCAACAATGCAGAAGAGCTGAAGGCCACTATCAGAGCAACCTGGGCTCTCATAACACCGGAGCAGTGCCACAGACTGACCGACTCCATGCCACGCCACATTGCTGCAGGTATTCAGGCAAAAGGAGCCCCAACTAAGTATTGAGTGCTGTACATGCTCATACTTTTCATGTTGACAGCATTTCTAAAAATCCTTTTTTTGTATTGGTCTTAAGTAATATTCAAATTTTCTGAGATACTGAATTTGGGATTTTCATAAGTTGTCAGTTATAATCATCTAAATTAAAAGAAATAAACATTTGAAATATATCAGTCTGTGTGTAATGAATTAATATAATACACAAGTTTAATTTTTTTAATGGAATTAATGAATTAAATAAACTTTTTCAGGATATTCTAATTATAAGACCAGCACCTGTATAGGTAGGAAATGTGGAACTGCTCTTTTTTTAAAAGCTGCTTATGATTTATGGGAATTATAAAATAAAAAAATTGAATGGGTGGATTTTTTTATAGACTGGTTGTTTACACACAATGTGGACACACAATCTGTTTAGAAACCTTATAAAAGTGAATTTTGCATAATAGGTCCCCTTTAACCAAACACCCATTTAAAAAAACATTGACTTCAGGACAATGGAACCGAAGTTGCTAAAATGCTAACATGTTTCCTAGTTTTGGATAACAAAAAATACATAATCTCTGCAGCACATATTTACTAGCCATATTTAAAGGGGTGGTTTACTGCTTTTTTTTCTTTGCATGATTGTGTTTATGGGGTGTATAATATAACATGTCTTCGTTTTTTTTTTTTTTTTTTAAGCCTTATTTTTCATCAATTTCACCTTTATTGTAAGCTGCTTTCTCCTGTCATTTGAACGACCGGTTGACTTCCTGATTCTATGAAACCACTCCCTCAGAAACAGGCATGGGCTCAGATTGGTTAGCTGGGCCGGTGTGTTGTAATTGGCTAAACTGCGCAGTGCACGTTGTCCGGAAACTTCACGCCCATCAACTTTACGGGCGAAAGTTGCATTTGCTCTGGTCAAATGTAAATAATGGTGTCAATACTGCCGTATCAGTTTGAGCCAGAATCAGACCCAGAAAGCGGCAATGAAGAGAGTAAAGTAGAACCTCCCCAAACACGGCTCTTACAAAACGTTTCTGAATGGTACATTTTTTTATTATTATTATTCTATTATATAATAATTTTGATACGCTGTTACTTGAAAATGCCACTGCTGCTTGTTAGCTTTTGAGATATGGTTTTCTCCTGATTAAACATTTAATATAACTGAATTTTATACCGCAGCTGAAGTTTGCTGTTGCGATTACATATACTTTTCTGAACTTTATACACATGTGTCTTATACACACAACATAGCATCAAACTAACTGGCTAGTGGCTACTATAAACAAACTAGCGTTGGCATTGGTTTACGCTCTTGATCAAATCGAAAAATTACGTCATAAAGTATACATGGAAAATACATTTACAAAATTAGTACATAATTACAAATTCAGGTCCAAAATGTTTGTACGCGTTTGTCATAGACACACGAAATAGCATAACTAAGTGGCTACTAGGGGTGGGAATCTTTTACCATCTCACGATTCAATTCGATTCCGATTCTTGAGGCCACGATTCGATTCAAAATCAATTTTCGATTCAAAAAGATTTTCGATTCAAAATGATTCGATTTTATCCATAATGATTTCTAATCGGGTTTCTGATCATGATCTACTCTCATCTGCTTTGCTATACAGAATGACAAACGGAGACTTTAAAGTGTCTTTTTCACATTTATTAAGTTCAATTCTCAGGGAAGTGCCTTTTATCAAAAACATTTTCTGGTTCTCAATTGCTACTCATTAGTAGCTAGCTATAAAATAAGTTGGAACAAAACAAAAGTGCTTCTTCATAATACAAAATGGTTGAAAATAGATGCAGTTTACCACAAATATCATGTAGAACACAACCGGTGAAGACAAAAAAACATCTATATTTCTCAGTCAGACTCAGTAACTTAAAGAATAACAAGTTATGAAAATAAAGTGCTTATTTCAAAATGAATAATAGTCCTACCCCTAAGCTACCTGGCGATGAAGCAGCGATAGACCGAGTTTTTTTTTTTTTTGCCCTCTCGGAGTTGGCAGGGAGTTTCGTGAAGCACTACAGTGTGCGTTGGTCTGCAGCTGGCGGCTGACTGTACATTCACACCGCCGCCGACTTGAGCTGCAAAAAAGCTATGGCCGCCCTGTCAAGGATGCTTGTCAAAAAGTACGGGGAATCTTGTTGACGCTTTGGCCGCTCTGACGTAGCAGCATTCACAATTAAATGTAAACAGAAAAAACAAGCAATGCATTCGCCAGTTTAGGATATCGCACAAGATTTGTCAACACAGAAAATATTTCATCACTGGAGAGTTTTTTTTCCCGACACCATCGTATTAATTGATTTTGATTCATATGCGCGAGGGAGAGAGAGAGAGAGCAGACAGCGCTCGGGTGAGTGCGCGCGCGCGGCCGGTGCTCGCTCTCTCTCTCTGCTCGTTCTTATGCCCTGTCAAGCGCGCCCTGTTAAACTGACAGGACTTAAAACACATGCAAATGGTAGGAACGAAAGATCTCCCTCTCATCCATTTGCTTCCTTTTTGTTTTAGTGATTTGCCGCTCACGTCCCGTATAGGCTAGTTACAAAAATAGAGGCGAACAGCCAGCTGATTTTATTTATTTATTAAATCGATTCTTGGACATTTCAGATCGATTCTGAATCGGTGTCAATGAGAATCTAGATTCTTCTGTGAATCGATTTTTTTGCCACACCCCTAGTGGCTACTAATGCCAGCGCTGGCATTTGTTTACGTCCTTGATAAAACTAAAACATTACGTCTGAAATTATACATGCAAATATATTTAAAATTGTTAAGTCTAACAACTGCTGCCTCTGGTTTTAAAGTTGGAACTGCTTCATGTTTTAGTAACAGTTTCTTGTTTAATCCGGCATTAAATTCGTGGAGATTCTGGAAGCTGTCTTCCGTAAAATCCGCAGCACAGAGAGCTAAATTACGATTGTAATTTTCAGGAACATAATCAAACATAAATTTTAGCCATTGTTGACGAACTACAGCGTCCGTAGGAAGCCCGAGCACAGAAGACCTGACAGCTGGGTGAAAATAACACACTTTAGACGCCACGGCATGGCTACAGCTATCCACTGTAACTCTTCCTCTTCGACAAAGCCGGCAGAAAGCTGCAGAAATATGGCCATGCCCCTTTTTTTTGCATATTCCGGAGGGAGGGTTGATGTAAATTTATGGGTTAGTTAGTATAAAACCCGGGAAGTATCTCGTTGTAGTCCCATTCGAGTCTACATTAAAAAAACTAAAATTTTTGTAGGCATTAAACTTCCTGATTTTAAAAAAGACGATATCTCTGCTTACGTTGAACTTTCAGCGCAGCAACTTTGCAGATACTGTTCATGCATAGTTACTGTCATAAATAGTTACACACTATTTAAAATGAAAAAAGTGAAATCGCAATCAACCACCCCTTTAACTGTTATTTGTGGTTGTAACTCTAAGGGGCTGTTAAAGGAACACTCCGACTTTTTGGGACTTTAGCCTATTCAACTTATCCCCCAGAGTTAGATAAGTCCATACATACCTTTTTCATCTACGTGCGTGCTAGAAGTCTGTTTGACGCACCCACCGCTAGCCTAGCTTAGCACAAAGACTGGATGTAAATGGTTGCAGCTAGCATACTAATCCAAATAAGTGACAAAATAACACAAACATTTTCCTATTTACATGTTGTGATTTGTATAGTCACAGAGTGTACAAAAAACAAAGTCACATGAGACACAGACATATTTTAACCGTATAAATACTGGGAACTATATTCTCTGAAGGCGAAGCACTGCTACTTGGGCGGAGTGATAACCGCAGCACGTGAGACGCGCTCTGAACGAACTCTCTGCTCCTCACCACGGCGCTTCTCATGTGCTGCGGTTATCACTCTGCCCAAGTAGCAGTGCTTCGCCTTCAGAGGTATGTATGGACTTATCTAACTCTGGGGGATAAGGTGAATAGGCTAAAGTCCCAAAAAGTCGGAGTGTTCCTTTAACAGAGACATTAAAACCAGTAGAGCACAATGTAGAACCACAGAGTGCTGCAAAATAGAAAAGAAGGCAGTGTCTTGAAATGTGTTTAAAACCTAAACTTAGTTCTGCATTTTAAAAACATGGCACAAATGCATGCAACCCTGAAAAGCAGCGTTGTGGCGCAATGGTCAAATACGTCCATCTAATGCATGCATGTTTGAGTTGGAAAGCATTTTTTTTTTTTACTGTGCAAAAACAAGTTCTGTGTGAACGGGTCCTAACGGTGCGATCAAAATGCCACCTTTATGACATTTCCCACAGCAGCAACTGTCAAACATACAAGATGGAGATTTCTTATGTATCATATGCATCATACTGAGTAATATCCATGGCAGCACACGCATTTTAATAATGACAAATAACCTTCAGAGACTCTTGTATGTTTAGACAATAATGCTTCCACTGATTGGCACAACAACTAAAGGTTGAGCATTTCTTGAAAGCAAAAAACATCCAGAGAAAACTCCAAGAAAAGCCTGGATGGAAAAGTACTTACTGAAAACTGAGGCAAAAGGTTATGGAATAGATGGGGAAGATGGATGGAGAAGAAAAAAAAGAAGATGAAATGAGAATATTACGGAGAACACAAAATAGGTCATGAAGGATAAGTAGCATGCATCTCAGTTGACCAAATCCATAAATATACTGCACTTAAGATGGTAGATGATCTAACTACAATCTACTTTTTCTATCAAAAAAATACAAATACTGCAGCGGCAAATTTACAATAGGCCTCTTCTCTGTGCCAACTTACCGTTCCGCTACGAGCCCGCTGCACAGGATTTAACTCTGGAGATACACTCATGAGACCAGAGCTGCCAGCATAGTTCTCTCCCCAGCTGTACTGGTTAGGGTCTTTAAAAAACAAACAAAAACAAAAAAACAGTCTGTAAAACAAACTACACTCTCTGCAGAAAGTACTAAACTGTTTGGTTGTGTATATATGACAATAACTTACTGTCTTCTTCTGCCCCCTTCAAAAAGGCCCCAATAGCACCAAGATATCCTTCATGTCTTAGAAATAAAGCCTGGACCTCCCCCTACAAATAAATCCAATTCTTTATCCAAAATATCCACAGAAAAATATAGCAGGATGTAATGAGATTTCTATCTTGAATATGAAAGTGAGAAATAACATGTAGTCGTTGTATTATACAATAAGAAATAAAAGAAAGTAATAAGAGACGCATTAAACTAGCCATGATAGATCAGTTGCCTGGGACAATGATCAAATAAACAAAATATTTGACAGAATGTCACGTTTGACCTGATCACGTTTTCCAGCAAGCCATTTAATTATTATTGAAATGTTATTACACAGCTTATAAACATTTAAAAAGTAACAGTTGGAGACCTTAGTGAAGAAGTTGATACTATAGGTGATGGTGTGCATGGTGACGGGGTGTCCTCGAATGAAGAATCCTCCAAAATAGACTCTGGTAAGGTTATGCAGTTTGGCATAGAGGCAGGCCAGCTGTCCAATGTCATTGCTTATCATGTGCAGTAGGCTCTTTGCCATGTCTTCTTTGGAGAACTCTTGAGTAATACATACAAACACAAAATGCCCATCTAAGTAAGGGAGATGTTATAACTGCCACGACGGGTTTTTCCTGGGTCAAAAATGATCTTTGGTGGTGGCGGACGAACACGGTCATCCACACACACAGTACAAAGTGCCCTACCCAAGTGAATTGCAAGCCCAGTACAGACAACAGATTACTTTCAGGACAAATCATAAAATAAGAGCTTAGAACTATTTTATATTTATAAATCTTTAAAATTATATGTAAAAAGTCACTTAGTGACTGATTTGAAAATTTAGTAATAAAACGAACAAAGTAACACATTACATAGAAAAAGTGGCAGGTTTATTATTTTGCATCCAAGACTTAATAGACAGATAATTTGACATACAGTATCAGAACGTTTTCTTCCATCCATTCCAAGGTTATCAGTCAATCGATTCAAATCGCGCATTTAAAAATCAGGGCTCGACATTAAGCCTTTACATGTGCAAACCTTGGTCACTAAATATTTAATATTCAGTTATGTTAATGATCACAATTAAAAGTTTTAATTTTATTAAATTGAACAAGCGCAACATTCAGCATTCAATCAAGGCCTATTCTAAAAGATGTAGGCTATTATTAATAATAATGTTATTTCAACAATATCTCGTTATTTCGAAATAATATGTGTGCGTGCATCTGTAAATCCGGTGACACGTGTATTGATTTTTATTAATAAACAAGTGTTTTCTCTAAAAGTGTCGACTCGGCTGCAAAGATGAAGTTGACGATCGCCATCTCCGTGTGAACGCGCTTATAGAGAGAAATGCACATAAATAAGCCTAATAATGGATAACATAATCCGAGAGTAGCCTTTTTCGGTTTGAATTATTTCGTTTAAAGACATTTCAAGCTTTGTGTATTTGATGTATTTGTCATGTCTGTGTGAGGCATACACTGAGTTTCGTTAAAGGGTTAGTTCACCCAAAAATGAAAATAATGTCATTAATGACTCACCCTCATGTCGTTCCAAGCCTGTAAAACCTCCGTTCATCTTCGGAACACAGTTTAAGATATTTTAGATTTAGTCCGAGAGCTTTCTGTCCCTCCATTGAAAATGTATGTACGGTATACTGTCCATGTCCATAAAGGTAATAAAAACATCATCAAAGTAGTCCATGTGACATCAGTGGGTTAGTTAGAATTTTTTGAAGCATCGAAAATACTTTTTGGTCCAAAAATAACACAAAATAAGACTTTATTCAGCATTGTATTCTCTTCCGGGTCTGTTGTCAATCCGTGTTCACAACTCCACAGTGACGCTGCTGACGTGTTATCTGGTGCGCCCGAGCTTCATTTACAGTCTGAGGGAGACGCACCCTATATTCAAGCTATTCTACATTGTTTGTGTGGCTATCATTTTTTTAATGGTGCATAAGTGTGCATGTCGCGGATGCCCTAATCGGCAAAAACAACCACGGCGACGTAATAGCTTGTATATAAGCTTGAATACAGTCTCCCTCAGACTGTAAATGAAGCTCGGGCACACCAGATAACACATCATCAGCGTCTTACGTCAGCAGCGTCACTGCAGAGTCGTGAACGCAGATTGACAACAGACCCGGAAGAGAATACAATGCTGAATAAAGTCTTACTTTGTGTTATTTTTGGACCAAAAAGTATTTTCGATGCTTCAAAAAATTCTAACTAACCCACTGATGTCACATGGACTACTTTGATGATGTTTTTATTACCTTTATGGACATGGACATGGACAGTACATCGTTCTGAAAGCTCTCGGACTAAATCTAAAATATCTTAAACTGTGTTCCGAAGATGAACGGAGGTCTTACGGGCTTAGAACGACATTTTATACAAAATGAAATTCACTTTAAAGAAAGGCTTTTTATAACAACTTCAACGGTAGGGGTGTAACGGTACGCAGAAATCACGGTTCGGTACGTACCTCGGTTTTAAAGTCACGGTTCGGTTCATTTTCGGTACAGTAAGGGAAAGAAATGCAAAACATTAAACTGCTGGTTGTTTACTATAAACTTTTTTTTAACAATGTTTACACTTTTTTTAAACACACTTTTTAATAAAATGTAACGTTAGGCTAATAAATAAAAAAGATATAAAATAAAAAAAGAATAAGAAATAAAATACTGCTGCAAAGTTCTCCACTAAATAAAATACTCTCAAACCAATATTGGCCATCACGCTAGCTAGCTAGAGGCTGGGCTAAAGCGAGTGTGCCGTGTATGTGGAGATCTTTATTTATGTAATATTTATGTCCGAGCCCGACCCGAGAGTTAAAGTCCAATTTTTTTCTCTCATACTAATGACACATGTACGTTTGTTTGTGTGGAAAGCCCGCTTTTAACAGAAAGGCATTCGGAAATGTCCACAGATGAGCGCATCAGCGCTCTTAACACAGGCGCGCTTGCATGGTTTTCGTTGTCACAGCAACATAAACAAATTTCCGCACACAGGATGACAGATGTTATGGTAATATTTTACATGTATTTGAATCACAAAAACGATTAATCAGATTTAATCAGTGCAACGCGGAGACTTCCGACACTTAATATGTTCATGTGGAAACTCGGAATTGACGTATGTTCCGCACACAAAACTAGCCTAATTTACGTGAAAGATTGCATTAGGTGCACATGTGCACCGTACCGAAAGTCCTGTACCGAAACGGTCCGGTACGAATACATGTACCGTGACACCCCTGTTCAACGGTCAAAATCATGTCTGACCCGCTCCATGTCTCATATTGCGCATCCTATCTTTGGTCGTGCCGTTCACTTTTCATAAATCAAAATAAATGAAAAAAAAAAATAACGTTATAATATTTTAACAAATAGCCAATGAAACGCGCTTTTTTTAATGGCTACAACAGCATAGTAGGCCTACATAGCCTACTCTCTATTTGTACAAATTTCTGCACATTAATTTAATTCTGAATTTTGCACACACAAGTTGAAAGGCATTTGTTCAACAAAAAAGTTCACGGATAATTGTGCATGCATTTATTAGCCTAATCATTATGATACTAAAATCCTAACAAATAGGCTATGTACAAAAAATCAGATGAGCCCAAAATATGAACGGTTAAGCATTTTCCTCCCATAGAAAACCATTAGGCTATAAGAACTGGCTTAATGCAGATTAGAATGTCCCCTTATTTATGTCGAAATAACGAGATATCGATATAGGCTACTGTGTCCACCGTGGTCTCCTTTTTGATCAGCGGAAACGATTTTTGTTTGTTTGGGATCTGACTGTCCAGCGTATTTGAAAAAGTTAAGCAAACTTTCCTGTCTTTTTGACATTTTTCCCCTGAGTGAAACGATCGAGGCTAACAGCAATCTCAACTCGTACAACAAGCGCGCAAGTCATGTGTCACAAACATTGAACACTACAAAAACAGTATTTTTATTTTTTTTTCATCTAGGCAATTAATTTTAGTGACACAGGAGGTGCCGGATCCAATAAAAAAGGTTCCGGATCCAATGACGGAGGTGACGGAACATGTTCCGGCGTGTTCCGGCTCAAATTAAGCCCTGCTTTTACCCTAGGCAGGACAGATCAAATTCAATAATTTACACTGAAAAATTAACAACTGCATTAAATAATGTTATAAGATGGTATTAAATATTTTTGAATATACAAATAAGAAACATTGGAAAGAATGATACATTTAAACAAAACACTAAACCACCAGTAGGTGGCAGCAGGCGACAGTCATTGAGTCATTCATTCAAACGATTCGTTCAAACGACTGATTCATTCAGTAATGAAAATACCGTTGAGTGTTCCTGTGAGATGCGCTATGGTTCTGCTGTGATCTATGTTTGGAACTATTTTCGCTGCTGAAACAGAATAAAAAGTCAATATTGCGTCTAAAATTTAAGAGACTTCATTATAACTGTTTATTGAACTATTGTTTGAAATCAATTTCACATTTTCAATCGTGATGGTATTCAGGAAAACAGCATTCGTCGTTGCTTAACTACCATGTGTTAAAAATATACTCCACATTTCAAATTTTTACCGGCAGTAGCCTATGTTGTTTACTGAGTTTCTTTGCGGACAAGCGTTAATGTCGAGCCCTGAATATGCTTGTCAATCCAGAAATTATCAGCAGAAAAATAGAGAAAGCGATTATATTTGCTGAAGCTGTCAAATACATTGTGAGGTACACAAAGCTGCACTCTTGCGAAAACTCCCGTTATAATCAATAAAGCGGTCTACGCTGAGCAATGAATCTCTTATTGACATCGTGTTTATACTTCATTATATCGAAAGGATTCGTGAACGTGCAGAACTCGCGTTGAACAAAAACAAATTTTGATCTTAAACGTATGATTGGCCATTGCATTCACGTGCTCAACAGACCTGTCTGTGATTGGCTACAAAGCTCAATGCTGCAAAAACACATTGTAAATATTAACCTGACACTCTTCACAGGAGAGTTTTAAAGAAGCCTGCTATAAGCGGGTACCGGCACTGCAGAACGGCAGGTATCATCAAATTAAATTATGAAATAAATCTTTGGCGGGACAAAGATTTGTTGTCTCCAAAATATTTTCAAAGCTGTAAAAACCCTGCAAGTAAACTATTCCTTAATTTAAATACATGGTTCTAAACAGTGCATATGTAATAATAAAGATGTTAGGTATTTTGTGGCATATTCACCAGGCAAACATTCTGCTGCTCTCTTGTTTGTTTTTATATTACTTTAGACCTTCAAAAAGACCACTGCAGGTCTCTGTTACATTTCCCTCATACATGCCTTTGTGAAACCAAAAACCTTTGGCTTATTTTGACAATAATAACACTGCCCACTGGGTGAAGGGTCAAATGACTCTTCTTGGGTGAGGAAAACAGATCATACAATAAACTGCCTCTCTTTACAATCAAAGCACATGATCATTACTTTACCTTTGTCTGTGGTGGCTGATTTCCCAAAGCTACTTGCTATGAGGTCACCAGTTAAACCCAGGGACCCATAAGCACCTCCATAGATGTCTTTAACAAGCATATCCACATTTGTGTGTTGTCCTTTGGAAGCTAACTGCAAAAGTTCATCAAACCTCTAAGACGGAGAATGGGAATGGAAATTCAAAATAAGTAAGTGCATGAAAAATAAAGAATAAACAGAAATTCCTAGTAAAAATTCACAAAATGAACCACCTTAGTCTTTGTGAGTAAAGCTCCAAGACCCCAAAAAGTGCCACCACCTATAGAGCTGCCACCAATACGCTCAAATTTGTCCTCTGATTCAACCTTCAAAAAAAACATATGGATGCTCCCTTTAGAGAGTCACAGTCTACAAACTCAGCATTTCTGTGTGTGTGTGTGTGTGTGTGTGTGTGTGTGTGTGTGATGTCACAGAGACATGTAGACCCAGTGCAGTATGGATATACCTTTACTATTGAGACTCCAGATCCAATGTTGATAAGCAGGTATGGGAAGATGTCCGGGTGTGTATTTTGGAACCGAAATTCAGAATCAGCGTGTTTGGCATACACAAAAGCCTCATGGGGGATATTCTTCAGAACAAAGTTGCATCCCTTAATCAGACAAGTCATTTCATCCTCTTTATCCACTCTAAAAGAGAAAAATATATGCAACTACCATTACAACAATTCAGAATAAATGCTTGATTATTCAAATCCTTGAACTCAAAGCGTTCTGTATTGTTCTCAGTAAGCTCTAAAATTCTACTCACTTTAGCTTTAACTTTTTCTCTATCAAATCCTTGAACTTGTGCGCCCCTCCACCAGTAGCTTTGATAACTTTGGTTTCTGTGTTAACCAAGTGGTCCTTAATGAAATCCAGGCATGTTTCAATGTAAGCATTCTCAAACTTGATAAAGTGAAGACGGGCAGTAATCTCTTCCTGTACAGATATCTCATAAAGAGGGTCACCATCTGTTTCCTGGAAACCAGTAAAAATAAAAAACTATAATACATGATTGAATAGACATGACATCCACACGTAAAATGACAAGACCAAGACTTCAATTAATAATACTACAATAATCATATTTATTACGAATGATAATTACAACTGTATAATAATTGTTGTAACTAATGTTTACATACAAAATATTACTGTAAAGTGCTACCATAATTTAAATATATGTATAATGTAATATTACAACTAGATTAAAATATGTTTTAACCAACATAATTCTAGAGAATAACCAGATTTATTTTCAAAACATGCCATTACAAGGCAAGCATCACTCTAAAACCAGATGGACAAGCACACATTTGGATAGTGTACTTATCCATAAAGTCAGACACTTATAACTATGTGACTTAGTGATTACTCATGGAGAGAAATGAATACAGGTAAATCCATTGTCAGGTTATTCTCACACATACTGAGGATGTGTATAATCCTATGCAGTTACTATTACTGTAGCTACTGATTAGGCAATCATTACTTTATTATGTTCACACTGGTGAGTGTTGGTCTTCTGGTCCCTTTTCTGCATTTGTTCAACAACAAGAAACCAATAATAAAATATCTTTGTTTGCATAACTTTTAAATAACATGTGTTAAAACCAAGTATAAAGTTATATAGTATATATAATACCTACAAAATATAGTTTATTTATCTTCTCATTTGTTATTGCCATGTCAGCCATGTCAGCCTCAAAAGTTATTTTCACTACCTAAAAAATAATATTTGTATTTCATTATTTTCTACCACAAACTTTTGATCAGCCATTAATTATTATGATTAATAACTATTAATTATTAACAGTCACCTTTTTTCGTCAAATCCTGAGTAAACACACAAAAAAAAGAGTGTACTGATAGTGGCGGGCTCGGAGCCTAAAAACCAAGCTAATTCAGATAATTCTGTGTTTTGAGCAATTTGGACATTACCAAAAGTGATGATGTGATGTCTGAAATGTTTACTTTGTAAATACCCATTATCCTTCATTTGATTGGTGGACTTAGTGCACTTGTTAAAAACAATCACTGGTTAGGCAACCAAAGCAATGTGTAGACACTGGCTCTTCTCATCTCACTTTTTTTACTTGAATTTCCCACTTTCATATACGTGCCATGCTAAAAATCCTGTTCACACTGACAAGGATTAAGTTGTCAGTGGTTACAAATTCGCTAAAACTGTTGGTTTCTAATAGTCGCTCATACACCAAAAAAAAAAAAAAACTAAGGTATGACCATTAGAACCCTGTGCAGTTCAAATGAAATGCACTACCTCCTGCAATACCTTAATAGTCTGGGATCTAATGCAAGGTTCCTATCAGCTTAGTCTACTTTCAACACCAAGTTATGATTAATTATTAATATCTCCTCTTTGAGCTAAGTTGTTACACCATCAAGCAGGAACTTAACTGACAGTGGTGATAGCCATCTATTGCAGCTGAACACACTTAAAACTTTTTAGACTAAAGGACAGCGGTGTCAGCATATCCTTGGCCACCAAATCAGACAATAGTAGACTACATCAGACAGTCAGTACAACTAAAAGAATAATTGGTACTATCTTTGCACTCATGCTCTTTGGTAAGCGGTTTAGAGCACTGAGCCCCAGAACATCCAGAAACAAAAACAGGTCCTTCCCTGAAGCCATACATATCTATAACAGACATTTAACAGCCTATATTCTCTTTTATAGTTTAGGTACTCTGAAATATTATGTTGAAAAAGTACATAATGCAAACATACATTTATGCTGTTCCATTTTCTTTAAAAAAAAAATCTTACATTTACACTTCTTTATTCATGATATATGTTGTATGTTTTTGATGCAAGTGCTCAGAGACCTTGTGTGTTAGCTTTTCTGGGGCTGATATAAATGTATTATTTATATAATAGTATACAATCTAACATTAATTCATATTTGTTTTGTTTTACTTTTTTAAGTCTCATCCACATTTCTGATACTGCCTCCCTTGTCTCCAAACAAAATAACCCTAATGTCATGGGGTTGAATGAGAAAATCTTACCTGCAAGCTTACCTTCGCTGAATGATCAAATGACCTGACTTTGGCAACTTTGTGCTGAACAGTGGAATAATAGGCCAGTTTTGTCAAAGAGCCACCTGTCAGATAAGATGAAGTCAAATCGTTTCTTTATTCTATATTTATAGAACTTACACTTAACCTTATCTTACGATAATTATTCTGTTATTAACACATTACACCAGGGGTTGCTATAGAGTCCACCAAAACAATCTGACAATTATAATAATGATGATTGCACTTTGCAGTTCAGAAGAACAAATAAACATCTCATCGTTCGGGTTTATTTCTATAATCAACATTATTCAGTTGATACAGCCTCGACGTCTCCATTATAAACATTTGATGATGTTTCTCACATACATTGAACGAACTGTCAGATTAGCAGCACGCGCTAACAGGTCTGAGCACAGCCCTGCCCAACAAACTCTGCCACGTCCAAACTCCACAAGTGACTGTACTGCGAACAAGAACAGAAAAAGGGTGGAAGTTTGCATGTGATGATACCTATATCTATAGCGAACCTCTTGGCGTTCTCCAAATTGCGGAAGATTTCATCCGGAGGGAGTGTTATGCTCTTATCCATGCTGTGAGATCCTCTATCCGCCCCTCCAGACAGCGCCATCTTACTGCGAATATTTTTGCGAACTGCGACGCAACGTGAGCGACGCAGAGTTATGGCGAAATTTTACAGTAAAAGTCCCATGCGCAGAATAGAATAGAATAGAATAGAATAGAATAGAATAGAATAGAATAGAATAGAATAGAATAGAATAGAATAGAATAGAATAAAACTATTTCCTTTTCAATCTGAAACAATTAAATTGCCAACATCATTACCTCCATTAATCTGAGAATAAGATGGTTAACTATTTAACTAGGCTAATCCACAGCAAACATTAAAATGATCATTCAGATTCCTACACATTTCCATTTATTTACAATGTTATATCATGCCAGTCAACAACTTTAGTATAGTTTAATTTAAAGGTGCAAAATCTGCTGATATTATAGTTTTTTTTTTAAACAAAATATTGTGTGGGTAATTGAAGTACATTACAAATTAATTTCACAAACTATTGAACCAAACTGAGAGCCAAGACCATAAACTGGACATTATCAATCTCATGATGAAATACATAACATCTTAATACTTTTTAGTTTACTACTATATGATAGTTGTCACTTGTTACAGCATAGACATGGGGTCTTCAACTGGAGTTCTTGACCCTATAGGGCATGTCTGTGCCACGAGGTGTAGCTGCCAATTATTATTTTATTTCTTAAACTAATTGTTATAAAACAATATTAAGCTAACTTCCACCAGAGCAAATTTTTTGCTTTGTAAATGTTAGGCTATGTATAAACATATGACTAATCAATAATTATTATTTTAACAGCATATCAATGTAAGCAATTGCAAAATATTACATTTAAATAGTTTTTAAAAAATACATTATTGTGCTATCTAAAGGCCAGACTAAAAGGAGGTCCCTGCTTTAACTATCTATCCAGCCAGAAGTCCTTGGCATGAAAAGGGTTTCTTGAAGATGATTAAAGTTTATTGTGTGTTTTTATTGTTTGTTTGTTTGTTTGTTTGTTGTTTTATGTTTTTTGTTTTTATCAAGCACTACAATATGACTGTCACATTTTGTTCTGTCGTGTTTGCACCTGTTCTCATTATCCTTAATTAGTTTACCCAGAGAATGTCTAATAAGGGGAGAAGGTTCACTCTCACTATACTTCCGGCTTCTGACTGGTTGCAGTTCCACTCTGATTCCATATGAGGGCGCTCACAGGACGAGTGCAGAATGAATGGTGGTCTATGGAGCTATACCCCTCAAAATCCACTTTTCTCAAGATATAATTTTTTGTCTAGTAATTTGAATGTTGTATTCGAAAGGAGATGCAAAGAAATTGCTTATTGCTGGGTGTTAGATTTTTTAGAGTCACTTATTTGCTTTAAAAAGTCTTTCAAAATGTCAATGACGTCATACACATCATACGACCAGAGATACTGCTTTACGGCAATCCTTCAGTCACTTTGGTGCTTTCGCGCTCTGCACTTTCTTTTCTCTCGAGGCATCGCCAGCACAGCTGACACAGGTAAACACACGTGCTAGAAGAGTTTCTGCTAGAATACATTCTGTTCCCGCTTCGGATGCCATGATGCCATCAAGCGGTATCTCTGGTCGTAACCAGTCCTTCACTGACCAATCAGCGTTCGTTAGCAGAATGCTAGCGTGTTATGGGCAACAACAACTCAACCTGTAAGAAATCGAAAGGACATAAGTACTCGTTCATTCAATTTTCGACCTATAACCCATGTTGAACTTGCCAAACCTACAATCAAATCTGAGATTTCTCAACGGCAATCGGGTGAAAGAGACAAATTTAGCCGTCTAGCCCCATAGACTCCCATTCATTTTGCACTCGGGCGATCGCCCCCAGTGGAACTCTGGTGGAACTACAACCAAAAATTCGGTACAATAGGACTTAATAGGGAGTGAACAGGCTCTCCGTAGACGGGCTCTGGTTTACCTTCTTCCACCTGTCTGTGTTCAGTTAATTATCATCACCTGTTTTCAGTTCATCAGTGTTAGTATTTAGTTCCTTGAGTTCAGTCAGTCTTTGTCTGTTCACTCACTGGTGTGTGTTACCCTCCTGCCCGTCTGTGTGACATTGTGAGTAGTGATGGGCAGATCGAGGCTTCGTGAAGCAATGAAACAGTTGAACCAAATGGTCCATATTGTTTCGAGGCTTCGAATCAATCCGACACCCGTCTCCACGGTGACACCTAGTGGTCACTTGCAGGTGTTGATCTGAAACAACCTTGACGAGCCATTAAAATTGTTGTTGTTTTTTTATTATTGTACTTTTCTAATATGTGAATCTTGTAACCTATAGGCTCCTCACTGTGCATAATGTTATTTTGGTCCTGCAAAATGAATAGTAATAAAATAAATCAAGCCACAATGTCTCACTTTTTTAGATAGGCCTATTTTTATTCAAAAATATTAATTTCTCTGCTGTGGAAGGACTTAGCCTACTTCTTTTTTTACAGATAATTTCTCCAGCCTTTGACAAAATCCTCTCACAACAAGGGACACTTGCTGGAATGCAAAGATATTTTTTAGCCAGGACATACAAATGAGGAAAGATTACTGCTATCTCTTTCCAGTAAGTTAGTGGATCATGAGTTCTGGGCAAATACGCATCGTTTATATTTTTTCACTTCCACTGTGGCATCAGCATCAGCTGTAGCATTGTGTGTGTATCATCTAGGTTTGATGGATACGAGTATCAAAAAGTTCCCATAAACTATCCTGTGTTTCTACTGGTGTTGATGTTGATGGGTCTGATGTTGACATTTCTATCCCTATATCTTTAATCTATCTATGTATCTATCTATCTATTAATCTAGCTGTCTATATATATTTATATCTATGTATCTATTAATGTGTCACTATACTCTGTGTCTCTAGCCTATCAGTCAATGTGTTGTGTAAATTTAAATGTAAGCCTAAATATAACTAAACAAATCGCACTATAAATGTCAATGTATCACCAAAAATCCGCTATCTCAAATTCAAACTCCTCTCACAAAAACCCACGAGGTCAATATGCGTTGATTTCACTTTTATACAGATGTGCGATTGTGTGGTCTGTTCCCGACCGTGTCAATCAAACGCTGATTCGGCGGATCACACCTGATGAAACACTTGTGAAACACTTCGAGGCTTCGTTTTGCAATAGTCACGTGACATGGGTGTTTTGAATCACGCTTCGGATCAGTGTTTCGAAACATCTGCGCTTCGGGATCTCGCAAAGCTTCGGAACGACTGTTTCGCGTCAGCCATCCCTAATTGTGAGTAAAAGTTTATATTAAAGCTCTTTGACTCACTAATCTTCTTTAACCTACACCACACCGTGACAGATGAACGGAACCTCTCTAATCGAGACAAAGATTATGGACTCCCCTGTGCTGCAACTTCTCCTTCAACCGGAGATCAGGCCCTACCTGAACTACCTTGTCTGGTTAATCCAGAACAGGAGCCTCTCCTTCACCGCCAGCGAGCCCGAGGTGCCCATGAAGACCACCAAGGAGCAAGAGCCAAGGCCCCGGAGTTGAGGCAGGCAGGCGGTGGACTGCCACCTCAGAGCCAGGAGCGGACCTGGACCTTATTGACCTGTGGTCTGCGGATCCTATTCCCTCCCTATTCCCAACCCTCAAGTCTTCATCTTCGCCGGTCCCGTCCGGATATCTTCTGCCCGTATCCCAGCCTATCCTTACCCCGTCCTCATCACTGGTTCCAGCCAGTCCCCTGGATCCGTTGACACCGCTGGTTTGGTCCAGCTCCTCGGCTCTGCCTCTGCCGCTCACTCCGTGCGGCTCATCCTCTGCGCCTCGGGCTCTCCCTCCACCAGCGTGGCGTGAGGCGAGTCCCGGCTACACCTCGGGCCTTCAGGCCCACATCTCCACCTCGTCCTGTCAGCCTGTCACCCTCAACCCACCACTCCTTCACCACCTCTGCGGTCCGTCTGCCCGGAAGCTCCGCTGGGCTCGATCGCCACTCCATGTCGGCCTTCAGCGGTCGACGCCCAGCTTCAGCCATGGATTTCCGGGATTCGGGCTGCACCCTCACCCTTCCTCTGACCTCCTCCTCTGCCTCCCTCACCACATCGTCACCCCGGTCATCCATCCTCACGTCATCACCTCAGTCCTGCTGGTCATCGGCTCAGCTTCCATCTTCCGGGTCTACAGTTCCGCCATTGTCCGTCAGCCGCACGGTTTCACCAGTTCCTCTACCTCTCACCATGGTTCCGCCTCAACCGATCACCCCCAGTGTTCCATCTGCCCCCTCTGTCAGGACTCCACCCTGGTTCCTCCCACCGCCAGCTCCACCATGGTCTACAAGTCCACCGACTCCTCCTCTACACCTTCCGTCACCAGCTCCACGCCCTCCGCCTAAACCTCCACCTTATTCTGTTTTTTACATAGACTGTAAAAAAATATGGACGTAGTGTCCGTGACGTCACCCGTAGGTTTCTGAAGAGAATTTTTGAAGCCTAAAGTGGGCGGAGCCGGCCGTCGCCATCTTGGCCTCGCGTCACCGCTCGTCACTCCCGGATAACATGGAGTTAGCTCCATAGTTAGCTCAGGCTTGGGAGCTAATGCTATATGCTACTCACAGTACCAAGTCTGCGACTGCACAGGGGCTTGTGCTAAAGTGACACTGACAGTTGATGATTAAAATCAGAATGCCAATTAAAAGGTCCTGTTTTTGCCCTTCGATATAGTATAATAGTTAAAAGACATAGCTACAAGTGAGACTGTGTATCGTGATTGTGTGTGTGTGTGTGTGTGTGTGTGTGTGTGTGTGTGTGTGTGTGTGTGTGTGTGTGTGTCCGTGTGTCCGTGTGTCCCTCTTTAATTACAGTCTCTGGTCCGTCAGCGCGGCATCGCTCGTCAAGTTCGTAGAGAGCTTTATTATTCAGTCCATTTTAAATTCTGATTTTGGCTGCATCTCAATTCTCAAATGGGTCAAAACATGAAGTTCAAGTAAATGTGCTAGAAATCCGCGCTCATTCAAGGATGTGCATTTATTGCATGGACGGAGAAACAGACACCAGCAGGATTTCATCTGACGGCACATAAGCATAATCTGTTCCAGAGCAACGGTACCGCAGAACGAGTGTAGCCTTTATATCTATAGACGTTTTTAAATCTGAAAACTCCAAAAAGCAACGAAATTGTCAGACATCCATTTGTGCATGTTCACAGAGGAGAACAACTGAAATACAGCGCTGGTTGTTCTCTCGAACGACACTCGACGACAACGGCAGAATCCAAAGGCGTGGGCGAGGTAATGGGTAGGCTATATTAAATTAACGTTATATGAAATAATCCCGAAAAAAGCACAAACACGGCAGAGATGGCAAGTTCAGCAGCTGGAATTTGCTGAGGTGAAGTGACGGCTAACCGGCTAGCATTTACATCAGCGGGAATCCACCTGTCACTCAAAAGTGGACACACCCTTAATTTTGCAGAACTTTAAATATTAATCAACTAAACGGGTGAGTTATAAAAAAATGCACCCCCCTCACAGTTGTTATGAAGGGCAAAATTAGCTGTATAGACCAAAGCCACATAGAGAACCAGGCTGTAAACATGTTTTTTTTCTGCTGTAAAGTTGGGCATTTTAACATGGGGGAGATACAGATTTGACTCCCTTCTGCAGCCAGCCTCAAGCGGCCAGTCGACGAATTGCCGTTTAATTCACTTCCGTGTTGGTTTCAAGAGAGAGACAGGGAGGTTGCCGCTTGGTTTTTTATTTTTCTTCTTTTAATCTTCATCACGACGTGAGAACGTGCCTTTCCGAGGGGGGCGTAATGTCACATTCTGTTGTCGTGTTTGCACCTGTTCTCATTATCCTTAATTAGTTTACCTTCTTCCACCTGTGTTCAGTTAATTATCATCACCTGTTTTCAGTTCATCAGTGTTAGTATTTAGTTCCTTGAGTTCAGTCAGTTTTTGTCTGTTCAATGGAATTAATCAAAATGCTCTAGACATCAGAAAACCTTCCCCCTCTCTCCTGTTGTCATCGGCCCTCAAACCAGTTCTCTTCAAAGGCCGAACGATGATGGCACCGATGTCTGTGGCATGCCGTCTGCGGTCCTCCCTTTTGTTATCTCTCGCACTGGCTATGCATATGTCTCATTTAGTTTTAAATTGTAACGCTACACTGGTCTATGACCATTTAATACTATTAAACATTAATAGTGCGGTCGCTGCCTTGCCTAACGTTAGTTGCGATGTTTGTGGACCGCGCCTTGGCCATCCACCTTGTCCATCTCTCCCTGCATACCTGTGCCGGTTCCAAGTGGATCTACCTCGCCGGAGTCGCCAGCGACGCTGGAGAAGGCGCGGGGGTATCGCTGTGCGACTCAGATCAGCCCTGCTACGGAACTATGATCCGCAACACGCTTCTCTCCGGTGGGGATATGAGTTTGCTCCCCAATCCACCGCTGGCCAGCGTTCACTGGATGGCCCATATCGCTGCCTGCGCCCTATGCTCCCCGGATTCCTCTCTCCACCTGCTCGGATTTTCTCTCGTTCCTGGCCGTGATGGACCGAATCTTTACATCCTTCGTCAGCTGTGCCGTGAAACACAGCCAGAGACTGGCTTTCATCGCGGTTGAAGTTCGCTCTCATTAATGCCCGGTCTCTGGTAAACAAAACTTTCATTTTAAATGACTTTTTTACCTCTCAAACGCTGGATTTTCTATGTGTCACTGAGACTTGGACTAAGCCTGGTGAATTATTTCCGTTTTCGGAACTGGTGCCTCGCGGCTGTCATTTTTTTTTAAACTCGTCTGTCTGGCCGCAGTGGAGGTCTTGTCATCGTTTTTAAAGACACTCTTCACTGTCGACTTCTACCTTCCGGCTCATACCACAGTTTTGAGGTGCAACTCCTACAATTAAGTCAAGTCAAGTCAAGTCATCTTTATTTATATAGCGCTTTTTACAATACAGATTGTATCAAAGCAGCTTCACAGTTATAACATGAAAATACAAAAAAAAAAATTATTGAAAATAATTGAATATTAAATGTCCCCAACTAAGCAAGCCAGAAGGTAAGGCAACAGCGGCAAGGAACCAAAACTCCATCAGGTGACAGAAGGGAGAAAAAAACCTTGGGAGAACCCAGGCTCAGTCGGGGGCCAGTTCTCCTCTGGCCAATGAGTGAACAGTGTATGAAGTTCAGAATGAATCAGAGTATTTGTCCAGTTCCGGTTGGTTGAAGTCGGAGTGGAGAGGAGGAGAGACTGGTTGACACTTCAGGTCAGCGGCGTCGTCGTCGTGTCCTGGCGCTGGTCCTTCATCAGATCTGGATACGGCCTGGTACCGGTGGACAGCAGTAAACCTCGGGATAGACAGAGAGACTAATATTAGCGTAGACGCCATCCTTCTTATGATGTACCAAGTACATCAGGATTACGGGAAGTGTTCCCGGTCCCGGCTGTTCTAAACTATGCAGCCTAATTATAAGTCTATAATGTGTTATGTGTATGCTAGGCCGAAGAGATGTGTTTTTAGTCTAGATTTGAACTGACAGAGTGTGTCTGCTTCCCGGACAATGGTAGGAAGACTGTTCCAAAGTTTTGGTGCTAAGTAGGAAAATGATCTACCGCCAGCTGTCGATTTTGATATTCTAGGTATTATTAACTGGCCGGAATTTTGAGATCGCAGTAGACGTGAAGGACTATAATGCGTTAAGAGCTCGCTCAAGTACTGCGGAGCTAAACCATTTAGTGCTTTGTAAGTGATCAGCAATATTTTAAAATTTATACGATGTTTAATAGGCAGCCAATGCAGTGTTGACAAAACAGGGCTAATATGGTCATACTTCCTGGTTCTGGTAAGAACTCGAGCTGCTGCGTTTTGAACTAGCTGTAGTTTGTTTGTTAAGCGTGCAGGGCAACCACCCAGTAGAGCATTACAATAATCTAGCCTTGAGGTCATAAACGCATGAACTAATTGTTCTGCATTATTCATTGAGAGCATATGACGTAATTTAGATATATTTTTAAGATGGAAGAAAGCGGTTTTACAGATACTAGACACATGACTTTCAAATGAAAGATTGGTATCAAAGAGCACACCCAGGTTCCTAACCGACGGCGAAGACTTAACAGAGCAGCCATCAAGTGTTAGACAGTACTCTAGGTTATTACGTGTGGAAGTTTTTTGTCCAATAATTAGAATCTCTGTTTTTTCTGAATTTAGTAGTAGGAAATTACTAGTCATCCAATTTTTTATATCAGCTATGCATTCCGTTAATTTTGTGAATTGGTAGGTTTCGTTAGGTTTTGAAGAAATATACAGCTGAGTATCGTCGGCATAACAGTGAAAGCTAATTCCATGTTTCCTAATGATATCTCCTAATGGTAGCATATACAGAGTGAACAGCAGCGGTCCTAGTACTGAGCCTTGTGGTACGCCATACTGAACTTGTGATTGATAGGACATCTCTTCATTTACTGCTACAAACTGATAACGGTCAGATAAGTATGATTTAAACCATGCTAGTGCAATTCCACTTATGCCAACATAATGTTCGAGTCTATTTAAAAGGATGTTGTGGTCAATGGTGTCAAATGCAGCACTAAGATCCAGTAATACTAATAGAGAGATACAACCACGATCGGATGATAAGAGCAAATCATTTGTGACTCTAACGAGAGCTGTCTCGGTACTATGGTACGGTCTAAATCCGGACTGAAAATCCTCGCAGATATCATTTCTTTCAAGAAAAGAACACAGTTGTGAGGATACTGCTTTTTCTAATATCTTTGACAGAAATGGCAGATTAGAGATCGGCCTGTAATTGACTAGTTTTGTAGGATCAAGTTGCTGTTTTTTAACAAGCGGTTTAATCATAGCTAGCTTAAAGGTTTTTGGTACGTATCCTAGAGACAAAGATGAATTAATGATATTAAGAAGAGGATCTATGACATCTGGAAGCATCTCTTTCAGCAGCTTAGTCGGTATAGGGTCTAACATGCACGTTGTCGATTTAGATGATTTGACGAGTTTGCAAAATTCCTCCTCTCCTATAGGAATGAATGAATCAAATTTTCCCTCAGGGAGACTACAATGCACTTCCTGATGCGATACTGTATTAGACGATTGCATAGTTATAATTTTGTCCCTGATATTATCGATCTTATAAGTGAAGAAGTTCATAAAGTCATTACTGCTGTGTTGCTTGGAAACTTCTGGGCTTGAAGCTTTCTTTTTCGTTAGTTTAGCCACTGTTTCAAATAAATACCTAGGATTATGTTTATTTTCTTCTAATAGGGTTGAAAAATAAGCAGATCTAGCAGCTTTTAAAGCCTCTCTGTAAGCAATCGAGCTCTCCTTCCATGAAATCCGAAACACCTCTAGTTTTGTTTTCTTCCAGTTGCGCTCCATTTTTCTGGCTGCTCTCTTAAGGGCCTGAGTGTGCTCGTTGTGCCACGGCGTTGGACTATGTTCTTTAATCTTCTTTAGGCGCAGCGGAGCAACTGTGTCTAAAGTGCTGGAAAAGAGAGAGTTAAAAGTTTCTGCAATTAGTCCTAGTTAACACCTTTGCTATAGCTCTAATATATCATCCTCCTCAGCAAAACAATGACTTTTTAAGTGAACTTGGTGTACTAATGAGCGACTTAGTCACCAGGCATGACAAAATATTGCTGTTGGGTGACTTCAACATTCATGTTTGCTGTGCTTCTAAACCATACTCTGCTGAATTTCTAAATCTAATTGAGTCTTTTGACTTTACTCAGTGGGTTTCTGGACCCATGATCTGATTTTAACCCATGATTTCTCTCTTTCAAACATAGAAATCAGTAGTGCATCCTTCTCTGACCATAGGCCTGTACTCTACTGTCCCTCTCACTGGCCGAATCCTCCGAAATCCATCGCTGGCACGTTTAACTCGCTGTCTTACTCAACGTTCTAGTGAAGAATTTTCTGCAGCCTACCATGATGTACGTAACTGTTTGGATTTTGACTCTACTCTGCATAATCTGGACACCGATGTCATCACATCTTAATCTTTTTAATTCCACCTGCACAAAAATTCTGAATTCTATTGCTCCCTTGAAGTACAAAAATCATAAGCCTGCACCAGTGCCCTGGCACACTGACACTACACGTACCCTTAGACGGGTATGTAGACGGGCTGAGCGCCAATGGACAAAAGACCGATTGCAGATTTCTTATGAAATCTTGAAAAATTCTTACAACTTGTTTCAGAAAGCTGCAAAGGCCGCAAAATGCAAGTATTTTTCTGAACTTAAATAAAAAAAAATCGTCATAAACCTCAAGTTCTCTTTTCTACTATTAACTCTGTTTTAAATCCCTCAGTGCATTCTATCTTAGAGCCCTCTGCTGCTCTCTGTGACAAATTTGGGAAGTTTTTTTGTTGATAAGATCACAACTTTAAGATCTCAGTTGTCTAACTCCATATGTACTATGCATGATGTTCCATTATGTTCTTCCGTCTGGTTTGAGCTGATTGATCTGGACTCATGTAATGAAATTGTTGGTCACCTAAAACCTACCATCTGTCCTCAGGATATTATTCCACCTCAGTTGGTCCTGTCCTGTTATTGGTTATTAACAAATGCCTGCCTACTGGTTCCTTCCCCAACAATATTAACCCTTTAAATATCACCCCCCTTTTTGAGAATGGACATTAAAATGCACTATTCAAGCTTAAATGGTTGTAATTCAAGAATGCTTTGGAGTACAGACCTAAGTTTGGTCTTGTTTTAAAGGGAAAAAAATAGCAGATTATTGCTGAAGTGAAAGCACAGTTAAAAAATTAAAGTATGAAAAAGTTATGGAAGTTTAAATTTACATTAAATCAAATATCATTTATTTAATATTAGCTCTATAAAATCAAAGCCATATATCTAACCAAGTTGGGTTCCAAATTTGAAGTTGATATCACAAAAATGTTGTGTTCCTATGAGATTGAGAAAAATAGCCTCTGGGTGTCATTGAATTCCATTGAATTTAACTGTATGCATTCTGCCATAAAAAAATAATAAATTTCTGTCCAAATATCACTTCTGTCACAAAATATGGAACCTTGAGACTCAGACCTTTCTGACAATATGTGTTTTGTCAAGATTAGAAAACATTTTGATCATAAATTATGAAACATAATGATGCCCAAAAGAGGAGGAGCCTGATAAAATAATTTAGAGTATTGTTTCTATGTGTCATGATTCTATCCTCTAGTCCTTGAGTTCTCTAGTTCTGAGACAGGATCATGGCAGACCCATGTTTGTGTAAAACACATGGTCTTTGGTTTGGGCCATGTGCTTGTGTGTCTCGTTACTTTACCCCGCCCCCTTGTTATCCTCGTTTGTCATGATTGTCTAGTTAGCATCACCTGTTCCCTTTATTAGTTCTCCTATTTAGTCTCCTTGTGTTTGCTGTCTTGTGTCGGTTCATTGTGATCCTTACATCCCTGTGATCATTGTGAGTTTTGAGATCTTGTGTTATCCTGTGAGTTTCCTGTTCCTGAGTATTGTCTAGTTATTGTTGGTCATAGTCATAGTCTAGTTTAGTCTCTTTGTGTTCTGTCTACGTTTTGCCCCCTCGTGGGTTTTGTTTTCCCTGTTTGTTAGTAAATAAACTATTTGTTATACATCCTGTTTGCGTTTGGGTTCATCCGTATTTATCGTGACACTATGGTAACACAATGTCCAATTTCAAAACAGTTTTCACAGGATGAATTCTGAGATCGTAAGTTTTCAAATGATTCCTAATTTATTATAACTACTAAAATATGTAATGTAATAAAAAAAGGTGATAAAAAAGATATTATATTTTAGAGGATAATATATATATTATACTTTTTAGAAGATAATATTATTTTATAATTTTTTTATTGACAAATAGATTACTGGTATATATTTTCTTCTGAAATTTTAGCATGAAAAGCAACATTTCAATTATTAAAAGTGTGTGCGTCTACTTTTTGTGACAAAGGTGTCACACTGTCTGGTTTGTGTTTCCCCGGGTGTCCACTAGAGGTCTCTTTCCCTTCCTGTCACCATTCACTCTGGAACCGCAATTCCCATAATCTTTTGTCTGTTCCCTTCACTCGTGATTGCACTCAGCTGTTTCCTATCACATTGTTAAGCCCAATTTATACTTCTGCGTCGAACTTACACTGTAGCTACGTCGTAGGCTGTGTGTAGCGCACGTACCCTTCGGCGTACCCTGATGTGCACCTCTCCAAAAATGTAACAATGCGTCAATTCTACGCGGACGCAAGCGCTGTGATTGGTCTGCTAGAACCCCTCCCTCGGGTTTTTACATGCTCCCTCTGCATGAGTAATTGCGCGTTAACGCGGACGACGACGCAGAAATATAAATTAAAACCAACGCGTTGTCTACAGCGAAGACTCCGGCGTAGGTCCGATGCAGAAGTATAAATCAGCCTTTAGTGTCTGTTTCAGTTCATGTCACGCGACACTTCTGAGGTCTGTTACAAGTCCGTTTGGACTGATTAAAATGGATTTTGACCTTTGCATGGATGACGACGAATTGGATTGCCCTGTTTATAATGTTGCTACATTTGGATCCACCCATTCCTCTGTATTGTTCCGTGACAGAATGACTCCGTCCACAAATGGATCCAGTAGCATGAATATTTTGCAGGGCTTTGCTTTAAGGACCCGCCAGAATGAGGAGGCCATGGCGCTCAAATTCCCTAAACCCCTTTCCATTGATGACAGAGTCTTTTAGGGGAACCCGTCTGGCCAGATGTTCAGGGACTCGTGGAGCCCGCAGGGGAGGAAGTACTAGAGGTGAGCCCCGGACCCACTCTCCACTCCGGTCTTTCTACGACCATGGGCCGGTGATGCTCAGCCCAGAGCACCCTTCGCCGCAGTTCCTGTGCAGCGCAGAGCCTGCACCTCGCCATAAGAAACGACGGAGGAGGAGGAAGACTTCCCTTCTCTCTAACGTCCCGGAGGTCGTCCCCATACAGGCCGCTGTGGTACCGGAGGTCGTCCCCGTGCAGGCTGCTGTGGTATCTGAGGTTGTCCCCGTGAAGCCCGCTGTCGTTCCGGAGGCTGTCCCCGTGCAGTCCGCTGTCATCCCAGAGATCGTCCCGGAGATACCCACCATAAGTCCTGCCATGGCAAGGAGGGTTGTCTTCCTCTTTTATGCTGTAGCAGTACTGCATGCTTGGAGGAGACACAGTAGGTCTGCCGACCCAGAGACTGTTCAGGTCACATCTGTCGATCCAGAAACTGTTCAGGTCACGTCTGCCGATCCAGAGACTGTTCAGGTCACGTCTGCCGATCCAGAGACTGTTCAGGTCACGTCTGCCGATCCAGAGACTGTTCAGGTCACGTCTGCCGATCCAGAGACTGTTCAGGTCACGTCTGCCGATCCAGAGACTGTTCAGGTCACGTCTGCCGATTCAAGTCAAGTCAAGTCAAGTCATCTTTATTTATATAGCGCTTTTTACAATACAGATTGTATCAAAGCAGCTTCACAGTGATAACATGAAAAAATACAAAAAATAATTTCATCATCGTCCACCTTTAAGGCAGATCTATAATATTGTTGAATATTAAATGTCCCCAACTAAGCAAGCCAGAAGGTAAGGCAACAGCGGCAAGGAACCAAAACTCCATCAGGTGACAGAATGGAGAAAAAAACCTTGGGAGAACCCAGGCTCAGTCGGGGGCCAGTTCTCCTCTGGCCAATGAGTGAAAAGTGTATGAAGTTCAGAATGAATCAGAGTATTTGTCCAGTTCCGGTTGGTTGAAGTCGGAGTGGAGAGGAGGAGAGACTGGTTGACACTTCAGGTCAGCGGCGTCGTCGTCGTGTCCTGGCGCTGGTCCTTCATCAGATCTGGATACGGCCTGGTTCCGGTGGACAGCGGTAAACCTCGGGATAGACAGAGAGACTAATATTAGCGTGGACGCCATCCTTCTTATGATGTACCAAGTACATCAGGATTACGGGAAGTGTTCCCGGTCCCGGCTATTCTAAACTATGCAGCCTAATTATATAAGTCTATAATGTGTTATGTGTATGCTAGGCCGAAGAGATGTGTTTTTAGTCTAGATTTGAACTGACAGAGTGTGTCTGCTTCCCGGACAATGGTAGGAAGACTGTTCCAAAGTTTTGGTGCTAAGTAGGAAAAGGATCTACCGTTAGCAGTCGATTTTGATATTCTAGGTATTATTAACTGACCGGAATTTTGAGATCGCAGTAGACGTGAAGGACTATAATGCGTTAAGAGCTCGCTCAAGTACTGCGGAGCTAAACCATTTAGTGCTTTGTAAGTGATCAGCAATATTTTAAAATGTATACAATGTTTAATAGGCAGCCAATGCAGTGTTGACAGAACAGGGCTAATATGGTCATACTTCCTGGTTCTAGTAAGAACTCGAGCTGCTGCGTTTTGAACTAGCTGTAGTTTGTTTATTAAGCGTGCAGGGCAACCACCCAGTAGAGCATTACAATAATCTAGCCTTGAGGTCATAAACGCATGAACTAATTGTTCTGCATTATTCATTGAGAGCATATGACGTAATTTAGATATATTTTTAAGATGGAAGAAAGCGGTTTTACAGATACTAGACACATGACTTTCAAATGAAAGATTGGTATCAAAGAGCACACCCAGGTTCCTAACCGACGACGAAGACTAACGACGAACAGAGCAGCCATCAAGTGTTAGACAGTACTCTAGGTTATTACGTGTGGAAGTTTTTTGTCCAATAATTAGAATCTCTGTTTTTTCTGAATTTAGTAGTAGGAAATTACTAGTCATCCAATTTTTTATATCAGCTATGCATTCCGTTAATTTTGTGAATTGGTAGGTTTCGTTAGGTTTTGAAGAAATATACAGCTGAGTATCGTCGGCATAACAGTGAAAGCTAATTCCATGTTTCCTAATGATATCTCCTAATGGTAGCATATACAGAGTGAACAGCAGCGGTCCTAGTACTGAGCCTTGTGGTACGCCATACTGCACTTGTGATTGATAAGACATCTCTTCATTTACTGCTACAAACTGATAACGGTCAGATAAGTATGATTTAAACCATGCTAGTGCATTTCCACTAATGCCAACATAATGTTCGAGTCTATTTAAAAGGATGTTGTGGTCAATGGTGTCAAATGCAGCACTAAGATCCAGTAATACTAATAGAGAGATACAACCACGATCGGATGATAAAAGCAAATCATTTGTGACTCTAACGAGAGCTGTCTCGGTACTATGGTACGGTCTAAATCCGGACTGAAAATCCTTGCAGATATCATTTCTTTCAAGAAAAGAACACAGTTGTGAGGATACTGCTTTTTCTAATATCTTTGACAGAAATGGCAGATTAGAGATCGGCCTGTAATTGACTAGTTTTGTAGGATCAAGTTGCTGTTTTTTAACAAGCGGTTTAATCATAGCTAGCTTAAAGGTTTTTGGTACGTATCCTAGAGACAAAGATGAATTAATGATATTAAGAAGAGGATCTATGACATCTGGAAGCATCTCTTTCAGCAGCTTAGTCGGTATAGGGTCTAACATGCACGTTGTCGATTTAGATGATTTGATGAGTTTGCAAAATTCTTCCTCTCCTATAGCAATGAATGAATCAAATTTTCCCTCAGGGAGACTACAATGCACTTCCTGATGCGATACTGTATTAGACGGTTGCATAGTTATAATTTTGTCCCTGATATTATCGATCTTATAAGTGAAGAAGTTCATAAAGTCATTACTGCTGTGTTGCTTGGAAACTTCTGGGCTTGAAGCTTTCTTTTTCGTTAGTTTAGCCACTGTTTCAAATAAATACCTAGGATTATGTTTATTTTCTTCTAATAGGGTTGAAAAATAAGCAGATCTAGCAGCTTTTAAAGCCTCTCTGTAAGCAATCGAGCTCTCCTTCCATAAAATCCGAAACACCTCTAGTTTTGTTTTCTTCCAGTTGCGCTCCATTTTTCTGGCTGCTCTCTTAAGGGCCTGAGTGTGCTCGTTGTGCCACGGCGTTGGACTATGTTCTTTAATCTTCTTTAAGCGCAGCGGAGCAACTGTGTCTAAAGTGCTGGAAAAGAGAGAGTTAAAAGTTTCTGTTGCAATATCAAGTTCTTCTAAGCTATCCGGGATGCTGAGCTGATGAAACTGATTAGGAAGATTATTGGTAAAGCAATCTTTACCCTCTTCTGGCTCTCAAAGAAGGCGGTCGCATTTTCTCTCCCTCTCCTCCCCCTGACCTTCCCTGCTTCGCTCCTCTCGTCTAGTCTTATGTCTTAACTTTGAGAGACTCTCTCCGCACTGCTCTCCAAACTAAAAATCATGGATTTGATCAACTGGTCTCTCAACGCAATTGACACCATCTTCTCGACGAGAAGCTTGGGTTCGGGGGAACCTGACTGCCCTGCCGCAACGTTCGCAGCTGGCTACACGATGGACGCGTGGGAGAGGTGGCGGGTCGTGTGTCTGGCGGCTCTTTCCGTGGAGGACGTTGAAGATATCTACCTATTCGGAACCATGATAACAGGTCTTTTGCTGACTGGATAAGGCATTGCCCTGGTTTATCAAGAAATTAAGAAAACGGTGACAGCTGTCCAAAGCCCCACAATGCTGCCCGGCATGATTGAAGCAGTGGGCAGAGCGGTCAGCACTCAGGCTGGGACTATTAACCGCATTATGGATAATATCAGGGAGGTGACCCGAAATCTGGATAACATCATGGAGAAGCTCACGGCTTTGCAAAAGCTGATGGACCAGAATGGACTAAGAGAGTAATCGTGCAAAGGAATGCGGCTACTCGCCCGAGACCAAATAATTCCAATCTTATCTGCTTTCGGCCCCCCTCAACCAGCACTGGCCTCGGCCAAGGCCGCTGTTGGAACAACAACTCCCCCGGAAGAGCACTGCAGTGAGCCGCTCTTGCGTTCCTTCCCCCATCTCTCATGGACACCTGCTGATTGTTGACTCTGTTTGGGACCTAATCAAGGTTGTCTCCATGGCAACTTGCTGTGTTAACGCTATGACATCTTGCGGACTGAGGCACCGAGATTTGGATGCCAGGCGGAGCGAATCTCCAGGCCTACACATACACAAACTCTTACATATATACACAGATATGCAATCACCCCCCATAACCCCCCCCCCCCACCCCGAATCCCTCGCCTTCGCTGCTTGGTACCCCCCAGCCTGGCGGGCGGGTCTGTGACCAGCGCCGAGAATGGCTGCAGGACCGGATGGCTGCTTGCCTGTGCTGGGTCACCTCCATCCCCCCAATCCCCTCCCCTGTTGCAAGTCTTGTGGGTTCATGTACTGATTATGTGCTAATGTTGCTGAGGTGTTTTTTCCTGTTCCCAGACTGTACTCCTCACAGGAGCATAGTCTGGGAGTTGCCTTTTTTTTCCCTCACCTATCCTCATGTCATGCTGTATTATTTTCCTCAATGCTCTGTCTTCCTGTCTTGTCTACCCCATTGTCATATTGTATGTATGTTTGTGCATGGACAGGTTGATGGCTAATTTCACTGGTACTTGTGACTAAGTGACAATAAAGGCTACTACTACTACTTTAGTGGCAGAAGTGATCGGTCTAACATATTTATAACGCGGAGTCGGCTTTGCAGCCTTGGCTAAATGTAATTTACATGAGACTAGATAGTGATCTGAGATGTCATCGCTCTGCTGCAGTATTTCAACGGCATCAACATCTATTCCATGTGATAGTATTAGATCTAGAGTATGATTACGACAATGAGTCGGTCCTGACACGTGTTGTCTAACTCCAATTGAATTTATAATGTCTTTAAATGCCAATCCCAATGCATCTTTTTCATTATCTATGTGTATATTAAAGTCACCAACAATTAGTACTATATCTGCAGCCAATACTAATTCTGATAGAAAGTCCGCAAATTCTTTTATAAAGTCTGTATGGTGGCCTGTATACAGTAGCCAGCAGAATTTTCAAACGTGATTTATCGTTTACACTATATATTTTTACATTAAGCATCAACACTTCAAAAGAATTATATTTACAACTAGATTTCTTAGTGGTTTTGAAAATATTACTATAAATTACAGCAACACCTCCTCCTTTGCGTTTCAGACGAGGTTCATGTTTATAACCGTAATCTTGTGGGGTTGACTCATTTAAAGCAATGTAATCGTTTGGTTTTAGCCAGGTTTCTGTTAAACACAGCACATCTAGGTTATAATCTGTAATCATATCATTAACTATTAGCGCTTTTGAAGTAAGAGATCGAATATTCAGCAACCCAAGCTTTATCATTTGCTCATTTGTATTATATCTGTTTTTTATTTGTTGAAGATCAATTAAATTTTTAACCTTAGATGGGTTTGAACGTATTTTGGATTTCCAAGTTCGGGGAACAGACACAGTCTCTATATGATGATATCTAGGTGAAAGAGGCTCTATGTGATGGGATTTATCTGACCTTGGTGACGTGAGGCCGCTAGCAGACGGTCGGTTAAGCCAGTCTGTCTGCTTCCTGACCTGAGGCCCAGATTGTCATGTTTTATCTCTAAGACTATGAGCCAAATTACTAGAGAGAAGAGCAGCACCATCCCAGGAGGGATGAATACCATCTCTTTTCAACAGGTCAGGTTTGCCCCAAAAACTTTTCCAATTGTCTATGAATTCTATATTATTTCGTGGACACCACCTAGACAGCCAGCCATTGAGTGAACACAATCTACTTACTATCTCATCACTCCGGCGAACAGGAAGGGGGCCAGAGCAAATTACAGTGCTTGACATCGTACTTGCGAGTTCACACACCTCTTTAATATTAATTTTGGTGATCTCCGACTGGCGGAGTCGAACATCATTAGTGTCGACGTGAATAATAATCTTAGAGAATTTACGTTTAGCATTAGCCAGCACTTTCAAATTTGCTTTGATGTCAGGCGCTCTGGCTCCCGGCAAACATGTGACTATGGTGGCTGGTGTCTCTATTTTCACGTTCCGTGTAATAGAATCGCCAATAACTAGGGCACAATCAGAATAATTCTCAGTAGGTGTTTCACTGAGCGGGGCAAATCGATTTGTTATCGGAACGGAAAAGTGTTTTTTTGATCCGCGACTAGAGCGATCTCTCACTGTCACCCATCTGCCCTGCTGCACGGGCTCTACTTCAGCCGGAACCGACTCATGTAAAGAATTAACTAGGCTAGGCGCATCCAAAATAGTATCTAAAGCTCTAGCACTCTTCTTACTATTCTCGATTAAAGTTTGGATGCGTGTCTCTAGTTCTGAAATCTTCTCCGTCAGCCTGACTGTCTCCTTGCATTTATCACATATAAATCCTATATTGCCGACAGAGAAGGCTATGGTAAACATGTGACATGAAGTGCAGGTGACAATAACAGGAGGAGACATTACTCACCGTGTTTGTTGACTGATTCTTACTCACCTGGGCTTTTATGAACTCAAAGGCGCGGGCGCGCGAGAGAAAAATAAATAACTGAGCGCACGGATGGTGCGTTAAAAGGCTAGCGAGTTAGCGTGTTGTGCTGACAATAACGGAAGCTAGCAATGTCAGGTTAATCTGAGATGTTGAGTAAGCTGTATTTAGTAGTATAAACAACTAGAATTTATAATAAATGATGGTTCAAAACAGAAAGAAATACGAAGCTAATACGAGGCTTAGACGCAGCAAACAAACTTCACAGCAGCAGCAGTCACAGCGAGGCAGACAGGAGCAATCGTTCTCAGGATCCAGAGACTGTTCAGGTCACGTCTGCCGATCCAGAGACTGTTCAGGTCACGTCTGCCGATCCAGAGACTGTTCAGGTCACGTCGGACTATCTGCTTCACTCTGGCCGCCTGCTAAACCGTCACCCCCTGTTTCCGTTCCTTTCCATGGTCCTGGCCCTCTGTCCCTCCCCCTGGTCCTCCACCATTCCACCTTCCTCCTGGACTTTTGTTGGTTTTTGTTTCTTGTCGTGGAGCGTCTGGTAGCCACTCCGTAGAGGGGGGGTTATGTCACACTGTCTGGTCTGTGTTTCCCCGGGTGTTTACTAGAGGTCTCTTTCCCTTTCTGTCACCATTCACTCTGGAACCGCAATTCCCATAATCCTTTGTCTGTTCCCATCACTCGTGATTGCACTCAGCTGTTCTCTATCACATTGTTAGTGTCTGTGTTAAATACCCTGTCTGTTTCAGTTCATGTCACAGAGTCATTGTGGTATGTCACGTGACACTTCTGAGGTCTGTTACAAGTCTGTTCTTGTTTATTTTGTGTATTTGTTATATACAACGAATTGGATTTCGTGATTATAATGTTGCTACATTTGGATCCACATATTCCTCTGTATTGTTCCGTGACAAAAGGTCAGAACTCCTGTTATGATGTAGATTTTTTTGAGGTGTGCTCTTGTCATAAATTCCTCTATTACTGTTCCTGCATAATTTGTAACAAAAAACAGTGCTGAAATATCTATTAAGGAGTCTTAGACCTTTCCAACGATATATAGTTTGTCATGATTAATTTAATATTTAATTGTAATATAGTGACGTAAACGTAGTCATCCCGTGTGCTGTGGTGATGCCATACCTTAAAAAAACTAATTTGGATCCCTCCTCTCTTTCAAACTTCCGGCCAATTTCTAATTTACCTTTCATTTCGAAGATCCTTGAGAGAGTTGCACTGACTCAATTACAATCATACTTGGCTTTAAATTCTATCCATGAAAAGTTTCAATCTGGCTTTAAAGCTTTACACAGTACTGAATCTGCCCTTTTTAAAAGTTTCAAGCGATATTTTCACAGAAACTGACTCTGGAAAATCCATGCCTCTAGTTTTATTAGATCTGAGTGCTGCATTTGATTTAGTCGACCATGAGGTCCTGTTGAGACGTCTCGAGAAATCTGGGGGCTTTCGTGGCGTAGTCATACAGTGGTTCCGTTCTTATCTGACCAACAGATGTTTCAGTGTTCGTATTGGTCATCAGTCCTCCTCTAGTGTACGTACCTCTAAACTGTGGTGTCCGACAGGGATCAATCCTTGGGCCGGTATTGTTTATCCTGTACATGCTACCTCTGGCTGCCATTTTTAATAAATATGGTGTATCCTTTCATCTATATGCTGCTGATATTATTTTCCTTTAAAACATAACAATAAAAATGGTTTACAACTCCTGTTGGCCTGTTTATATGAAGCTTTGGCTTTCAAGTAATGTTCTAAATTTAAACGAAAATAAAACTGAAATAATTATATTTGGGCCCAAGGAAAACTGTGTGTTTGATGTTGATTGTGGTTCTCTTGCCCCATATGAAACTCAATGCGCTAGAAATCTGGGATTTCTGTTTGATCACAACTTAAAATTTGATAAACAGATCAGTACCGTTGTAAAATCATGCGTTTTCATCTTCGCCAACTCTCTAAAGTGAAACCTTTTTTTAACCCAGAGTAATTTCCAAACAGTGATTCATGCATTCGTAACAACTTGTTTAGACTATTGTAACTCACTTTATATTGGTATCTCTCAATCTTCTCTCTCCCGACTACAGCTAGTGCAAAACGCAGCTGCTAGACTCCTCACTGGGACTCGCAAGTATCGAGTCGATCACCCCTACGAGGCGATCATGCTTTTGCAACTGCGGGCCCAAAACTCTAGCCATTTGGTCAAAGACTATAGAGATAAACTTCCAATACACAAGGACACTTACTTAATTCATACCCACAAACTTTCCCAAATGTTTAAAGTAGTTCTCCTGTGTTTTATGCATGTCCCTATGTTTTATTAGCCTAGTTATGATTCGTTAGTTATGTTAGAGTAACTTCAAATGTTGATATCCAAAGATGATGCATCACCGCTTTAATGTCTTCAAATCCCCTCTTTCTTGGTATCAAAATAATCCTATTTTGCTTTTATAATCAATGGTGTACAATATGTTATGATAAATTGCATTATGATATTTTTACCATAATTTTGTGTAAAAACTGCACAAATTCTCTATGCCACCATGAACATGCTAAATGGAGATAAGATGGAACAAATGGCGCTTTTCCACTGCACAGTACCAGCTCGCCTTGGCTCGCCTCACCTCGACTCGACTCGCCTCTGTTTGGTTTTCCACTGTGTAAAAGTTGTACCAGTACCTGCTTCCAGGTACTTTTTTTCGTATCACCTCCGGCGAGGTTCTAAGCGAGCCGAGGCGAGCTGAGGCGATACTAAAACGTGACGTGACACACGGGAGACTGCTGATTGGTCAGCGAGAATCGTCACTATTCACTGCGCCATCATTGCACGCGCCAGACGGAGTATCCTGAATAACCCCGGCATTTTTAAATAGTTTTGCCAGAGATTGCGTGATATACCCATTACTAATATTATGTAAAACAGCATACACTCGATTTCCTCTATTGTCCTGTGTGTGTGGGTAGCGGGTGTGTGTCGCGTCGCTATGACGACCACCAGGTACTATTGTGGAAGTACTATGCAATGGAAAACGGAGCGAAACGCGAGCCGAGCCGAGACGAGCTGAGACGAGCTGAGTCGAGTCGAGCTGGTACTGGTAATGGAAAAGCGCCAAATGACTTTCTCTAGGTCCTCTTAGATTGGTTACCTCACCAAATGGGTTTGAACTGATAGAACCTTTAAGTTCAGTTCTGATCAGTTCAGATCTTGGCTCAATCTCTTTGAGACAACATTCTCCTGTCTTCTTCCGGCAACTTCATCAAGTTTACTTCTTTGGATTCAACGTGGACCAGCCCAAGAACCCAATCGAATGCTTCAGCGCACTCCTGGCTGTCAAGAATCCGTCAAGAAATCATCAAGAATCTCCTGCATCTGGACTTGTTCAGCAACCAAAGTCAATGCAAGTACCTGCTCGCAGCCGTTAGACGCGTTTCTAAGTTATTGTGCCCCTTTAATGTGACTCGGATTCTTTAATGTTTCTCGTAGGTTGTGGTTAACTGATTGTAATCTTGCCCTTTTATTCTCTCTCTCTCTTTCTTCATTTTTCTTTACTTTCTTTGATTCTGTGTACAATCTTTGCTTAGTTTAGTTATGTGTGTAGCCTACCGTAGTTTCGTTTATTAAACCATTGTATCCACGCTTTTATTGTCTCTGTGTTTGCCACATATTGAAGTCACTTAAATAAAACATCTTGATCTAGCGATACCTATGCTATTACCCTGCTAGTACTTTAGCTGGAAAAGGTTATTCTTTCTTTCTTTCCTCCTGACCACGTGCTAGTGAAGTGCTAGGTTGATGGGTCTCGGGTCTCGGGTCCAGTATCAGATGGAGTCCTCCATCCCTCTTGGGCACCATGAAATGCCGGCTGTAAAACGGCTCTCCTGTCTGAGGCTGTGCTCTTCCTGTCTCAGAACGGGGCGTTTTGAGGCAAAGTCAGTGACGGACCACCCCTTACGCAGGGTGGTCTGCGTCTGAACTGAAGAGAATACCTGTGTTGAATTATCCCCAGTAGCCAAGGTGAAATGCCTGGAATAACTTTCCACGTGTCTAGAAAATGACACCGCGGCCGTATTAGTCCTATGGTCGCTGTAGCCAATGGTGATGTGTGTAGACTGGAGCCCTGCCCCAGTGAGGCTAAACACGCTGGTGAGGGGACGGCTCGTGGAGGGCAGGCTGACTGCCGAAAGGGCACATGCGCTGCGCATTGGCATTGGCACATGCGCATTGGCACTCTCGCAGTTTTTTACATCGGGAGGCCACTATAGGCACGGACTGCGACTCCGCACTGCTCTGGGGCAGGGCGAGTGACACAGTGATTGGAAAAGATGAGGAGGAAAAGGCCCTTTGTGTGAAGGGATATGTGTTCTTATTGTGGAGCTCACACAAACAGACACAGCATTTACACAAACATTGCAAATGTCACCTGCAGGAACAGAGGGCACATGATGCAAAACACGGCGCTTGGGGGCGGGGCCTCCAACGAACTCTCTCCTCCTTTTTGATAGAGGCTTGGCAGCCGAGGACGGCGTGCTGTAGCGGCACGGGCTTCTCCGTGGTCCGTGAAGCTACAATCCCAGTCCCCCCCACTGCCTGCGGCGAACAGCCGGCTCAGGGCAGAGAGCCGCAGAGGGCTACTCAGCCGATCTTAGGCGGGACGAGGTGCTGACGAAGAGAGAGACCTCGGCGAGGGCTGGAACAAGCAACGGGGCAACATTCGTGACTCATAGCCTTTGCGCTTCTGCGCCTCAGAGAAATGCTCAGTAATTGACTCCACGGCGTCACCAAGAGGCCGGAGGGAGTGATTGGACTTGGAGCCTTTCTTTTTTCAGCCAGATGGCCCGTGAACTGCAAGACACCCAAAGACGATCGGAAGGGCACAGATGCACGATGATGATCTCCTCAACGGGGGGGGGCATGCACACAGAGCCGTTGGCTTAAAATTTAAGCCAGGCAGGCGGCGCAGTACTTGTAGGTGTGGGGCGGTTCGATGGGGCCCGCACAAATCCTGCAAAGGTTAGCCATCGGATGCGAGGAAGAAAAGGTAACTAGTCCTCAGGTGCAACTTCAACGATGACAGCGTGAAGAGAGAGATTCTGACGCAATTGTCGCGCCCATGCATTTCATACTGCCCGCGAGCCTGTCAGTATTTGCATACTTCACAACAATTGGCCAGCTGCTCCAAGCGTTTACCCATAAGATTTCAACAAAAGTGGAGAAGAGAGGAGTTCCCACAGCGTCAGCTGACGCAATGTAGAAGTTACCGTTCTCGAAAGGGAAACATGCTGTCATCTGTCTGCTGAAAAGGCAAATCAGATTGCATATGGGCCTTTAGGGCGCGTTATGATATTCTGAAAACGACGTTAAATGGGTCATTCCAGAATTGGAGGACAATTTAGGCATCCATCATTTTTAAAAATTGGCCCTTTATTTTACTATTTTTTATTATGTATTTCATAAAAACAGGCAATATACCATTTAATAATTTGATTCACTTGATTTAAATTCATTTCAGTAACTTTTGAGTTCCATCTTTGCCAAGTTTTAAACTGTGACATGTTTAATTTTACTGATTTCAGTATATATTTTCAAGTAATTGCTCAAATGCATAATGCATATAATCCTTCAAACTACGGTAAGGACAATAGCTAAAGCCCCTGTGAGCTAAAAAAGCAATTTATGATTATTTTAATAAAAATTATATGGTAACAGGTTTTAAATTTAAGTAACAGGGTTGCGAAAAGTTACAAGGGTTGGATAGATAAATTACTTTTGATTAAAGAGCAGGTCAATAATGTGACAAATGTTCAGGAACATAGCAACATTGTTGAATAACATTTAATAACATCTTATAACATATATCCGTCGGAGATTCAACCCTGTTACTCTAATTATGGTAACAGGGTTGCAAATTACTGCTAATGTTAACTTTTTCTCCGGAATAGAAGCTAGCTGTTTAGCTAGCTCTTACTGTCATCTTTAGGACAAACTTACTTATGTAAAAAAAGAAGAAAACCTTTAAATTAACTTGTCTTATTCTGATAGCAAGTGTAACAGGGTTGCATTGGTTAGAGTGACACACCCAATCAAGGCTAAAAAAAAGTCGTCTAATAATATGAAAAATCGAAAAGAGATCATACATTTGTTCTACCCATTCTGGCGGCAAACTGCTTAGTGATGTCATTTCCTGTGAATCATGTCACTCACTGTTTTTTTCTTCTTCTGCCAGACTAAATATGTTTCGGTAACAGGGTTGCACGTATGTTGTGGGACATTAATTTATTGCAACATTTCAATTATTTAAAAAAATATTTCTATAATTTAAAAAAAAAGAATTAACAATTAAAAGAGGCATATATAAACAAAATCAAACAAAAAAGGGATATTTAAAATGTTTTTTAACAGTTGTTTTTAACATTCAATTTGGTCATTTAGAATGTGGTACAAGAGAAAAATCGCACTTAAGTGGGCACTAGAGACTTTTTTTTTTCATTTTCAATAATATTTTTTTGGGAAAAAATCTTCAAGTCTATTTACAGTATTTAGTCTCAGGACAATTTGTTGTTTTTTACACAGTGACTTCATTTTTTGTATATTGTACATAGATTATTTGAAATTTGGTGGACTCCAAATTCTGGAATGATCTAAATGCAGGCAGAGCTTTGCCTTGTAATTTTGCCTTGTACTTTGTCTAACACAGTGGTGGGCCGTCAGGGCCAGCAAGGCCTTCTCTGCTGGCCTAAACATGATCAGAATCACTGACTTGAACTTTAATATATATTTTTTATGAATGAGTATTTAATTATTCCCAATAGTCCATTCTCGTAATTTCATAGCTTTTCTCTTGGTTGCGCTGCTTCCAGTAGTGTATGTTTATTTTAGCACTTTTATCCAATCATATTTCAGCCATCATGTGTTGCCAGGGTCAAATATATCTGCCTCAAGGCCTTCAGAATCGATAGTGCGGGCGCCTGTAGCATAAAATGAATGGCAATGAAACTGTTTCTTTAACCAATCAGATAATCAGTCAGATTTAATCAGCCAATCAGATTTCGAGTTGACTGCACCGGGGCCATCTAGCAGGCGGACAATAACGTAAGCATTTTCACGCCCTTTGATTGGATGGTCAGAGCGTGTACTATTATTACTGGTAGTCAGAGATAGTAACCGCATCAGTAGCGAACTGTGTAAACTAAAATATTCCTGTAGATTTAATAGTTTTTCAACCCACAAATTAATGTTTCTTTCCGTCCTCGACCACCAGCAGGTTCAAACCTACCGGGAAAAATCCCTTATCCAGCTTACGCAGAGTCACGGATCTCTATCGATCTGTCCGGGTAAAAACTGAACTGGCTGCAATGTAACGTTATGCCAGGGCTGATTTTGAAGGCAAAAGTCCCGCTGATCTCATTGATATCGTTCAAAAATCTGTGTGAGAGCTTGTGTCAGCTGTAACGTTACACATCGTCATGTTTTGCGGTGTTTTCCCGGTTTACTGCTTCTGTCGAGCAGACACTCGCAGCACTAAAGCCAATTAAAACTTATGCCAGAAATACGACGGGACAGACTGGACTTTCAGCACATTATAGCCTCGATGTCGATAGAAAAGGTTGGGACTGAAACGCCCAGACAACCTGTACATCCAAGTAATTTAAGTCTTTTTGAGGAAAGAAATTAGGATGGATTTTGTATAAAAAATAGTCAGTAGTTTTGGTGAGTAGGCTACAATGCATTTTTTGCCCCCGTTTTTGTCCGTGCATAATATTTTCTTCCTAATTTTTCTTGTAAATTTATGATCGAAGCAACTTCTTTTTTCAAACATTAATACTTTTGTAAACATTGAAGGATAAGACAAGGGAGGATCCGTTTCCGAATTTATAATCGGAACGCAAGAACCACTGTACACAAGCCGAACTCACTCGCTCGTTTCTCTCTACCCGGCCTTTCCCGAACTCACGCATTAACACCCTATAACTGCCGGTGCAAAATAAAAACATGAATTTCACTGTTTTTCGTTATTAATTCAGGTTCATCAGTGAAGGCCTAGGTGTGAAATGCACGGCCCGCCACTGGTCTAACATTAGATTTCATGTCGGCTAATTTCTGAAAGTTAACTTATACAAAGAGGACATGTTCGTAGTGTCATGTTTGTGTTAGTGTGGAAGGTGTCAATTATCGGAGGGATTATTGTGCGTTGAATTCAAAAGTCAAGGATGCATATGTAGATTCAGATTAGTTTAAGTAATTTTATTTTATTTTATTACACGTGTAGCCTTCATAGTCTCATCATGACCTTTGTTTTGTCGGGTGGCGGCCCATGATTCCGCCCGACACCGGAAGCTGTTAGACTCTACGCTAAAATAGCATAGAAATAGCGGTGCTGGCTGCTAGTTCGCGCTGGAGCGCTGAGTAGGTGAGTGACAGGCGCATTACGTGAGCGGCTCGCGAGGTCGCATTGAGGGCAGCACAGCCGTCTTTTTCCGCTCCCAAAGCTCGTTTCGTTTGAGCCACAAGTGCTGTTTCGTGGAATGACCCAGTTTGCTAAGGAGGAAAGGGATTGAGAGGTGTCTGACTGCAGCTGAACACGCTCAAGTTTGTCGGGTGTCTGAAGGTAGGCGGCTAAACGAGCGCGCTAACAGACCATTTTAATCATGAATCAGAAATCATGAATAGCTTTTAAACCAGATATAACTTGTATTGTGTTGTGTGGTATAGTGTGTTTTATTAATTTACAGTCCATAATTGTACCAACAATGTTTTATTCCTTAAATAGAAAATTATAGAGTAGTTTTTTTCTGGCTCCAGAAGTGTAGCATGTTAGCACAAATCTCACTGACTGAATTTAACCACGTCAAATTCTGACCAAAATAAATAATTATTATTGTTGTTATACACACTCAATAACGCTCTTTTATACAACCTAGGTATTTCCTTAAACAAAAAGATTCTCACCATGAAACCAATGTGTATATCATTCGTCTAACGTTCTATTTAAAGTGTGTTGTTCTCCATCATTAAATTAACTTACTTATTTTGTCCAATGTTTTAGGTTGTTTTTTATCCACATGCTTTCAATCAAAACAGCACTCTATTACAGATTAAGTGGGTGTAAATCTTGTTGTCTTTTCACACTGTTTTCATACTTATGAGGATCCTAACTCGAGCTGATTTTGGTTTAATAAACTTTCTAGCCTGAAGCGGAGTTCAGAATCCCTTAACGTTAGATGATTAGGATGGATCAAGTGATTTGCTGATTTGACAAGAGTAGTTAGTCATTGGGCTTTTTTTTTCCCTGACAAGAATGTTTAGCAAATCAGTTTTCAGTTCTCTTTGTTGGTTTTACTGTGGAGTAAAGTGCGAATGAGGCTTCCTTTTTCTTTTCCCCGAATTTAATCATGGTCATCATGAGTTTTCAAACTTTTGATATGACTATCATGTTTTGTTTCACCTGTTGTACATTAGCTCCTAAAACTCATCAGAGTCAAGCTTCTTTTGTGAAGATATTCTTAGTTTTTTTTTTTTTAACCAGATAAAGTTACTTATGAATGTAAATTGCATTTCTGTAAACCAATTTGTCTGATCAGTTTGAAAAAGAGGTTGTGATTTGTGTCAAACCTTGCCTGGGACTTTTTCTGAAACCAAAGTTTTTTTTTTTTCTAACCACTAATGCTTTTGAGTAATATTGCACTTTATATATATATATATATATATATATATATATATATATATATATATATATATATATATATATATATGATCCTTTACATTGTGCTTTTGTTGTAGGGGTTTTCTAGTATTGTTGTTTTGTGCAACTGTCTGATAACCAATATGCCGAACTGTTGATTAATGATTGGTTTATTTTTTAATTAAATAGTTTAAAAATAAATCACATGCATATATAAATCAAGTCATATATATATATTAGTATATATATATAGTTCACAAATTGAAACCCATAGCTGCAGCAATTACTTTTTTTTTTTTTAACAGGACTGCTAAAAACTACATGCATATGGATAGAACTTGGGTAATTGATATTGATATAATTGAATAATTATCCTTTTCTACAAGTATACTTTGTTAAAGGCTGAATTTGTTAAAGGCAGAGATTATGCAAATTGTATAATATTAATGTGAACCCTGCATTAAACAAATTATTATTTAGCAGCAAAAATAATATCAGCTTGTTGCTCATCTCTGAAGCTTGAAAGAACGGAAGACTGACCACATTTCCAGATATGATGTCTTTTTAGTAATGAGAAGAGGAGGATGGGGAAATGCAAGTTTAACAGTTTCTCATCATGACTCATATGCTTCAACGTAGGTAAAACGTGAAGCAGGGTCATTCTGTGTCAACTTAACCAGAGGTCCCCGGCTCAAATGTTTGATTTTATTCATATTTGTTTCTATAGAAATACAAACATAAATAGTGATGAAAGCCAAGCTATTAAATGTCACAGATGTATATTTACTGAGTAATTCAGTATTTTGTAGAGGGCGGTCAAAATGACAATTTTCACATAAGATTTTGAGCTTAAGGCTATGTTTACACGGAATCGATCTGAAGAGAAAACGCAAAAGTGGCGTTGCGTTATCACTTTTTATTCTGCGTTTAGACGAGCGTTATGAGGGGGAAATCTGCGTGCATATGGTGACGCAAAAGTGTGTGAAATTCGATGTAGTGTGCACTCCAGGCGGCTAGGTGGCAATGTGAAGCACTGAAAGTGAAAGAGCCGCTTTTGTGAAAGACATTTTTTCATGTTTAATACGGTAAAGCTGCTGCTTTTTACCCTCGGCGCTCTTCGCGTGTCTCTCAAAAATGACAGAATTTTGTATTTTATTTTTGTCAATGAAATTAATGCTATATTTTAGCTTGATAATTTTAGCTTTGTTATTTTCCTGTACTGGTGCATGCCTGTGACGAAAACGCGTACGCGACGCCTTCACTGTCTAGCAGACTTTTGCGTTTTTACTGTTTTTACCCTTTAGACGGGAACGCGATGGTGGAATTTAGAATTGCTTTTGAATTGAAAAAAACTTTGCGTTTAATAATAAAAAAAATATTTTTTTTAATGAAGATGGCGTTTTGGAGTGGTAAAATATTTTCCTGTTCCCTGAATCAAGGGCTTTAAAAGGGGTCATGACATGAGAAACCAAATTTGCCTTGATCTTTTAGTATATAAGAGGTCTTTGTACCATTAAAACGTCCTGCAAGTTTCATAGCTTAAGACGTCCTCCCCATTATAAACGAATCATTTATTTAATCAAGCTCTAAATACAGCTCGTTCTGGATCCATGGTAAGAAGTGACGTCACGGTACGAAGTGACGTACCAGCGTTTGCATATGACCGCCTCCAGGCACAAGACAGTTACGCTTTAAGCGCAAGACAACTACGCTCATTTCGTATCATTGTCGCGCCCGCGCGTCGCGCGCCTCGTGGGTCTGTGTACAGGGAAATTACGATGCCACAGATGTGCTGTTCCTGGCTGTGGACAAACAACATCTTTGAATACGCTGCAAAAGATCCAGTCGTCAGGGGAAAATGGATGCACTTTATTTTTTGCGGACGTCTCAGTCACGGCAGTGTTAGTTTAAGCGTTTGTTCTATACATTTGAAGGATGACTGTTTTGAGAACAAATCCCAAAATGATGCTGGCTTTGCCAGAAAACTGTTGCTCAAAGATAAGTCCTTGCCGACTATTCTGGGCTCAACAACGACGACGCAAACTGTAAGTAATGTATTTAAAACTTTAAACTACTTTTTAAATACGCTGAATCCGCACAGGTTCTGGCTGGGGGCGTTAATAATTGATGCATAGGCACTGACGTTAGCCAATCATAACAGTGGGCGTTAACACTGAACTCTTAAAGGGGAAACATCCCCAAAACAGACTGTTTGAATCAGAGGATGAGAAACAGGGTGGGGAAAAGGTCATAAATCACTACATTTTAAAAGTTTTTTGTAAAAAAAACTATAGTTATACTATATTTGCACCTAAGGGAACATAATAATAAAATTAAAAAAAACATGTCATGACCCCTTTAATATGAGGGAAACGCTTAACGTGTAATTCATGCAATTTGATTCCGTTTTTTGAATGTAGAAGTATGATAAAGGCATATTCTGTACATGACTACACGTGTCCTTATTAGGCCTAGAAAATATATTTTTAACATAACATCTCGTTATTACGAGAAAAGATGTCCTTAAAACTAGGGCTGTGCGATATAGCTAAAAAAAAGTATCCCGATATAATGTTTCATATCGTTCGGTATCGATAATTATTGACGTTTTTTTATAACTTTTTTTTTTTTAAAGACGAGTAGACAAGTTTGAATTTAAACTTTTTTTTATTTGTTTTTTATTTTATCCACATTATTTTATTTATCCACATTATTAAGGCAAACAACTAATTATATTAGTTTTAGCTGTCAAAAATAAAAAGTACACAAAAATATATAATCTTTGTCTTGTATTAAGATTTTAAAAAAGTAAGCGTTAGAGAAATTCATGAACTTAAAATGTTACAGAATGTGTGCAGTGTAAACGTAGAACAATCAAGGCGAGGTAGATCAACATCTGTAATAAGTAGGGGTTTAACGGTTCACAAAATTCACGGTTCGATACAACACAGTGGTGTCACGGTTAGGTACATTTTCGATACAGCAAAATGAAAGAAATTCCATAGAAATTTTGGCATTGATTAAATGCCAAATACATTTTTGTTGATTAAAAAAAAAAAAAAAAATGATTAAGTAAATAAATCATTTTTGAAAAAATTAAGTGTGAGTTTACTTACATCTTGAAACGTAGTTTTATAAATGGGGGTAATCTTTGAAGGATGAACAAATAATGATTTGATCATCACATTAAAAAAAATAACATTATTGTGATAATATTTGTTTTTTGAAGTGCTGGAAAAAGATGTGACCTACTTAAAATCATTTTACTATTCCTACCAAGCTTCGTGGTTACCTTGCAGGTAGTGTTACTACATTACATCCATGGTGAATGTTGCAGATCTGTGGACTTAAAGCCTATAACTAGTTTATTCATGGAACAATGTGTCTCCTGGTTTCTACATCAGCGCTGTTTGATCCGTTAATAACAGAGAAATTTGAATGCTTCTCACTAGATCTCGCAGCGATGTCATTACTTCAGTGGCAAATTCAAATGCTTTCTTTACTGGATCTCTTAGCGCTGTGTAACAGTGTCGCTTGATCAAGATCGGCTTGCGCTGCACTGATATTGGTCTAAACTGATATATGGTCTGTGAAGCACAAAATAATAGCGCGGTTTCGTCAAGGGGGTAATCCATCCGCTGGAAACTGAAGCCTCGCCGGTCGCCGCCATTGTAGCAGAGCATCACCTGCTGTTAGCATTCCATTGACTCCCATTAATTTTGGCGTCACTTTGACAGCGAATAACTTTACATCTGAGGCGTCCAAAGACTCCAGTTGTCCATTATTTATTTCTAAAGAAACACAACAATGTATAAAAGGCTCCATTACCTTGTATCTTAGGGTATGGCCCGTAGAAGCCGTTTTTGTAAAAATAGGCTAACGATTGCGTCATAGAGTCGTGTGGTTCTGTCGCACCGTAGAGAAATTACCGTATAGATCGGCGGAAAAGCTCGCACGCAATCGGGGGGACGTAGAGGCTTAAGCCGCGTTTCCACCGTGGGAACTTTCCCCAGGCAGCTAGGAACTTTGGGGTGGTACTAGGTGTGTTCACACCGCAGAAACCAGGGTCTAAATGAAGTTCCGGGTAAATATTTCCCCCTCCGAAAGTCCCTGCTGGCGAGGTAGTACTTTTTTAAAGTTCAGGAACTTTCGGGGGTGCGACTTGTGTGCTGAACATGCTGATTGGTTGTGTTCACGCCGCATTTTAATTGGATGACTCCACGCAGCATTCTATTTTAACCGTGTATATACTGTCTATTATTTTAACCGGCATTTTTAAAAATCTATTGCGGTTCGTGGCTTCATGCAGTAAGAGTTGTCTGTCTGCAAATATGGAATTTAATAAATAAAAAAACACAGCTGGACCGACGACAAGGTTCAGGCTTTATTAAGCGTATTTGTGTAACAGGAAATTTTCTGCGCGTTCGTCCCAGCCATCTCATGGTCAATGTCCGCATCGTCTAATTTTATAGCATTACGAGCGTTCTGAACACGCTTTAGTATCAGTGCTCGTCTCTTTTCTGCTGTTTTGTTAATTACCTCGTTAGTAAACCAATACATCACAAACAACCTCAGCACAGTTTGAATCTCCTCCATATTTATTATAATGTGGGTGGCACTCAAAAACTGATTACTGTCCGTCCAGACTGGGAGGAGCAGTCGCGCGCGCAGTTTATAATCTTCCCGGTACTTTAGACCGCGGTGTAAACGCAGAAAGCAACCGGTCTGGGGCAAAAAAAGTTCCTGGGACAAATTGTTCCGGGTAATTTCGGTGGAAACGCGGCTATAAAGTCAAGGGAGAAGATCAAGTTAGAGAGTGATAAAGTTGCTCCTGCTGCTAGCTCATTGACAGCTAATACTCACGCTCTGCGAGATTCGGAAGGGAATGATTCAGATTTCTATCGGCACAGCTACTGGAAGACTAACAACTGTCAGACACATTGCTCACATCACATCTATGTCATTAAAGGATTAGTTCACTTTTGAGAACTTTTTCTGATAATTTACTTTATTATATGGAGAAATGTTTTCATCAAAAACCTTAATTTCTTTTCGACTGAAGAAAGACATGGACATCTTGGATGACAGCTTGGCAGTTCGCCTGGCGATCAGGAAGTGAGTGCTTCAAATGGGCTTCACTTTTCTCCGTTGAAATCTATGGGGTCACTGTATCCATCTTATATACTGTTTATGGGTTTTCGTTCCGTTTCCATTAAAGGGCACCTATTATGGAATTTTGAAATGTACCTTTCATGTAGTGTGTAACAGATCTAATTGAACAAAAACATCCTGCAAAGTTTGAAATATGAAAGTGCACCGTATATAAATTTATTGTCTTTCAAACGTAAGAGTCGTCTCGGAGTCATTTTTATCAATCGTTAGAAGACCGAAGCTTTTTCTCTGACTAGATGCCGTCAACTTGTCAAGTTATTTGAATACGATACGCCCACTTATTGTGCTCCAAGGCCAGGGAAAATATCATGGCGACGAGACGCTGTGTTCTGAAGTGCGACTCAAAAGCCAACTTTTTTCATCTGCCCAAGGAGGAGCATTTGAAGACTATGTGGCTACAATTTATATAACTATATCACAGAAGTATAGTCCGAGCCTTGTGCTTTGTTCGTGCCATTTTGAAGACGATTGCTTTTTAAATGCAATCAAACTTGGATTCGCGAGCCACTGATATTGAAGGAAGGTTAATTTCTACGTGTATTTGCATCAGCTTCCTCCTCCGTATCACAACCTGTAAGTGTTATTAGGGCCCAAGCCCTGAAAGGGTTTTTTGTTTTTCTTCTTCTTCTTCTTCTTCTTCTTCTTCTTTATAATAAATTTTTTTTCAAGGTTTTTGCCACTTTTGGGGGCCTTAACGTGCTCAAAAACTCTAGAAACTTTGCACACGGGTCAGAACCCGCGGCCATTAGAGCCGGACTGAAGCTGGTACCCGGGCGTGGCAGGGGGGCTCGACAGCGCCCCCTGGAACGGGGTCCGAAAACTTGGTCCATAAATCAAACACGCTTGCATGAAATAATATGAAACTCGGTACACTTATAGATCTCATCGGTTCATATATCCTTCATGCTCTGACTTTTTACCCCAGCCCAACAGGAAGTCGGCTATTTGGCGTAGTTTAAAAAAACACATGCAATGGAATTTAAAATACTCCTCCTAGACGATTCAAACAATCACCACGAAACTCGGTCAGCATGAAGTCAAGACATTGAGGATGAAAAATTGCGAGGGGATTTTTGATATCTCGAACGGTTTGGCCGTGGCGAGGAAACGAATTTATGGCGAATATTGGAAACAGGAAGTGTGTTATAACATCCTCATACATCAATTGATCTTGATGAAACTTCAGCAGTGTGTTCGCTGTAAGAGGGCCGATCACATGGATGTGACTATTGTGAGTCAAAGTTATAGCGCCACCAACTGGCAGCAGGAAGTGTGTCACTTTCGAAATGCTTTGAAATCACCCTCTTATTTTTACCCGATTTGCTTCAAACTTCATCTGTATAATGTAAACACACGACAGATGTAGACCTGTGAAAGGATTATTGATATCTTTAATACTGTCGCCATGGCAACGCTTTTAAACTTTTATATTCTTTTTGGATGCATTTGAGGCTCTTAACATGCTTCAAATTGCATGAAACTCAACATGCATTTGACATTTATTGTGTAATAGACATGTGCGAAGTTTCAGAAACGGGCGTGGTAAGGGGCTCAGTAGCGCCACCTTTAGTCAAAAATGGGGGTATTAGTTTTACCTACAGTAACCAAACTCGGTACGTATATTCTTCTCTTCGATCCGGACAACTTTCTAATTTACAGTCATTAGCTCCGACCAACAGGAAGTCAGATATTTTGGTTTGAATGTGTACTGTTTGGAGCATTTTCCCTCTGCCCCTCTGTGTGTGTGTGTGTGTGTGTGTGAGGAGGGGGGCTAGTTTAGTTTAACCATTTCTCTGCTGTGTGCAAAATCTCTGGCACTTTTGAGGGCCTTAACATGCTCGAAAACTCTTGAAATTTTGCATACAGTTCAGAACCCGCAGCCAACAGGGCCAGGCTGAAGCTGGTACCCGGGCGTGGCAGGGGGGCTCGACAGCGCCCCCTGGAATGGGATTCGAACACTTGTCCGTATATCAAACACGCTTGCATGAATTAATATGAAACTCGGTACACATATAGATTTCATCGGGCCGAACAACTTTCCCTGGGTCAAGTTTTACGCCAGCCCAACAGGAAGTCGGCTATTACGGGTTGATTGGAGAACGCTTGCTCTTGCATTTGAAACACTTCTCCTAGAGAATTCATCCGATGACCACGAAACTCGGTCAGCATGAAGTCAAGACATGGAAGATGATAAATTGCCAGGGGATTTTTGATATCTCGAACGGTTTGGCCGTGGCGAGGAAACAAATTTATGATTAAAAAAGGATGCATAAAGTGTGTTATAACTTAGTTATAGTTTTACCTACAGTAACCAAACTCGGTACGTATATTCTTCTCTTCGATCCAGACAACTTTCTAATTTACAGTCATTAGCTCCGACCAACAGGAAGTCAGATATTTGAATGTGTATTTTCTCTCTCTCTGTCTCTCTGCCATTCTGTGTGTGTGTGTGTGAGTGTGTGTGTGTGTGTGTGTGATTTTGGTTGGGTGACAGTTGTAGGTTACAGTTTGACAAGAGTTTATAGTTTAACAAAAGCACAATGTTGTGTTTCATTGCGAGTGTACACAAATATAAGGAAACACTTTGCATTTTGAAAGATGGTCTGTATGAACAAAATGACGGAGTATGTTTTTATGTCTCCATTGTTCGATCGAGCCTCACACACACACACACACACACACACACACACACACACACACAGCATTCCAGCATTGCAATCTTGACATCGCAGCATGTTCATTATAGCCTTAATAAAATATAATAATAAAATAGTCAACCTTACATATAAAAATTACACTGCTCTGTTTAAATAGTCATTTGTACAGTTTGTGCCGTTCATAGTAAGCACCGCTCCACTGTGATGTTTCCAAGCACATTTTTGCGCATTTGAAGAGGATAATTTTTCTATATTGGAACGTGAGTGTACAAAGTGTACAAAGTACAAAGCCTATAAAAAGAATAGTTTAGCATCCAAAAATGTTAATAATATATATATTATTATTATATATATAATAATATATATGTTAAAAATAGGGGGGGGAAAGAATTTACATTATATATATATATATATATATATATATATATATATATATATTTTTTTTTTTTTAATATATATATATATATATATATATATATATAATTAAAGCTGCAAGCAGCGATGGAGGGCCCAAGCCGGTGGCACCGCCACCCGGTGCCTTTAGTTCCACTAAAGGCACCAGGGTGGCGGTGCCACCGGCTTGGGCCCGCAATCGCTGCTTGCAGCTTTAATTAATAATTGTTGCTTTTATGTAGCATGCTTAATTATTATTTTGTTTGTTGTGTAAGCATCGTTTAGCTTCTAGGTCTTCAATGGCATGTATTGAGATGTGAAGTGTTTTGTCGTTGTTTTCGGAGTTGTCTTAAAGAATAGAATAATACCTCGTAGTAACGTAACTGCATTTTTTTTTGTAAAAACGTTATGTTTATGCATCGGGCTAATGCAAACAAAGACTGATTGTGCTTTTACAATATGAACTCTGGGCTATGCTCGCTAACATAACATTAAATTCTTTATCTTATTTTAGTTTTTTACTACAAACTACAAAGCAGTGGACTATAATCATTATTATAACACGATTTAATTGATAAAAGCATCATTGTACTCCGTGTTAAACAATAAGTATTATCTCTGTAAACAATGCTGGGTCATCTGACCAATCGCAGATTAGCGTCGCGCAAAGGAGGGGTTTGGGAAAATTAGTCGTTGAATGAATCATTTGGGAGTCGGTGAGCAAATCAGGTAAAAATAAATGCATATTATACGAAAACAAAAGTGTTTTTTGACATTGCATGCACGTAAAACAGTTGTTGGGGACTCCCTAAACAACATTAGGAACATTTTAAATGTCATAATAGGTGCCCTTTAAGCTTTCCGTTTGATGTTGGGCAACGTTGTGGTGGTCGTGCCAGCGCGCGCACATTTGAATGGAAATATTGAGCGCTATATCGTTACCGACAATGGTGTACCGTCGATAAATACAGATACCGTTTTATCGCCCAGCCCTTATTAAAACGACATAACATCTCGTTATTACGACATAATTGAGTGGAAAAAATATGTATGTGGTTGCAATGCAGCACCGTAGATTTAGATATAAATGCGTATACAAATGTTTGTACGCGCAGTCGCGCAAGTGTTTTACATGTCTGCGCAAGTCTGTGAATGCGCCAGTGTTTCAATGTGTTTCAAAGTATAGAGTTCTCTTTTTCGCTTGAACGAACAATAACACACACATTTATGCCAAAATGTCCGTTTTGCCGAGTATCCTCACAAGAACAGTCTTAAATGAGTTAAATAAAATCTTAAATGGAAGAGAATGAGTTGTGTGAGATCCTGTCAGCAGCGGCAGATCTTAAAGTGACAGCAGCCATTAATTCACCTTTGGCTAAGCCCCGCCCCCCCTTAGTTACTGTTGCTACCTCCGACAACTTCATCTGGGCTCTGGTTTGGTATCAACATGGCTTATGCTGTGACAGCTCTTCCTGCTGAAATTTTATCAAACTTTTATAAAGCAGCAAATAAAGTGTCCGATAGAAGTAGGCAAAAGTGTCTGCAGTGTGCGTTTGAAGGCTTTATTCAAGACATACGGTGAAACGCGAGCAACAACAAGGCATCCAAATAGAGGCAAAAGCATAACGGTCACAGTCAAAAAATGAACCACAGCATATCCTAATCGAGACGGAGGCTGTGACTAACAATATCAGGAGAAACACTGTCATGCAAAGCTGGGTAGGTCTCTATTCACTTCTATGATCGTTATTATTTACAAAGCAAACGGACTACGCGAGTATAAAGCTGTATTTATTAGCAGCGTGTGCTAGCGTATCAACAATTAGGGCAGAGAACCGAAATCATAACCTAAACAGCATAAAACTGTCTAACTAGTATAACTTCACAGTAAGGTTAAAAGCTAAATGTATCTTAGAGCAAAGGTGAGCTTGTTGATCCTTGAGGGGTTTCGCTGACTGAGGACGTCCACACAGTTTAATCCAAAGACGACACTTGTCAGTATTTAACTTCGGTTTTGGGAAGGGGGAAAAACGGACACCCCCTTCCAACCTCTCTGGGAAACGCGTATCTGTGTTACAAATGCCCCAGGCACAACGTTTAACCATATTTTTTATAAAACGACGACGTAATAGCCTGCCGAGACCAAAAATATGAGCCTCCTGCGTTGAAGTCAATGGAGCGCCGTGAAAAAGTGTCGGAGCCTCTGTTGGAGCTCGTTCTTGGCTGCGCTGTGATTGGTCAATCTACATTCTAGGGCGTGGCTTAGCCAAAGGCGAATTCTCTCTGTCAGTAAAGTTAACCAAAGAACAAAGGGAATAGAGAAAATTACTTGCTGCTCTTGACTAAAGAACGCTTGTAGCTTTAATAAGGATTCATCTATATTTCATTTATAATTTATGCAGTGCAAACTGTTATAACCGTATTCAATTTCTGTATATTTCCTACCTGTTAGACAGGAAAGGAACGGGTAAATGACATTTATTATGGGTTTAAGTGAGGATTGTTTTAAGTTCACTTAAATTAAAAGTTGTTTAAAAGCCTAATGTTTAAAATTTGGGGGGGGGGGGGGGTCATTTTAATGGAGACATCAGTAGCTATATTAATAACAGTGATACCAGCCTTCATTCATAAAAATATGGCATGGCATTAACATAAAGCCATAATACTTGAAAAAAAATGGTGCCATTCAGGCTCAGGATTTTTGGGGGTTTCATTTTAACCCCTGCGTTATGCTCCGTGTGTGAGGGACGTTGTTTAGTAGAAAACATTATTTTAATTTTTTTGTAGGGCCAGTGAAATTGTTTACAGGGCAAGTAAAAAATGTAACCACAATTTGTCAGTTGAAAAAATCCTTAGCGTTGAGCCCTGCTATGATTTCAGAAGACATTTAGCAGAGCAGTTCTATTCAGTTTGCCTTAGATGAAGATCAAGGAAGTTTAGCTGTTCATGCTTTGTGGCGAAAGCAGCCTCTCTACATCCTTACATGGAAAGGCTGCAGTAATGATGTCATACTTGAGCGAGAAAGGTAGGCTAGATATGTTTATTTTTTACAGAAACTTTTACAGGAGAAAAAAAGAGAATTCATGTTTTTAAACTAGCTATAGGTTAACCTCACTTGCATGAATTTGCTTGCTTTTGAACATAATTTGAATTATTTGGAGTTGCAGATGTGGTCTTGCGCTATATCCGTCCATGTTTGTCTGTTAGTTTTTTCTCCACACATCATGTCTCATGGCTGGAAGTTGTTTGCTTCTTAAATGCTCCTAATCACATTCTACATTTTACCTCTGGTCATTTTCTCTATCTGTGGCCTTAGCTTAGCATCTCATTGCCTTTTCTACACTGCCTTTACCATTAAAGGAAGAAAATTCTCTGTGCATGCCAACCATTCCTGCAAAACCAGAATCAGACTAAGGCATTCAAGCAACGGCACCCATGAACCTCTCCAAATAACACTGGATGAGTTTAGTGTTCCTTGAGTGCACACAGCCTGGACAATGTTTAGATTTGGCCCCTCACCAAGGACTCATAACTTCAGAAGACTTGTGTTTGGCTGCACGTGTGTTTGCTATATGAAACCCAGCTGAATGGTTTTCTGTGACACCTTTTTACACTAAAAATGTTAGCCTGTGTGTGTATTATTTATTCTGAATAGATCCCACATGGTTGCAGCAGCGATGCTTATTGGCTATTTTCACTCCCTAATATAATTTTTTTTTCACTCGTTGTGCTTTTTAATGAATATTAAGACATTATGAATGATAATAATAATAATTCAACTTAATTTCATCTACACCCTAAATTAGGCTTAGTGCTTTATTGTCAGCCCCAGAGCTATATTTTTGTAGAACTCTGTGTCCGGTGCTGCTGCGCTCAAATGTTAGTCTGGAGCCTGTGAACTTAAATAAAACTGCACATTGTAATATCTGTATGTTAGGTATTTATTATTAAAGAATTTGTCAGTATTAGTTATTTTGGGGGAAATCTGAATAATTGCATTGCAAGCTGATTTAAGGTGTGCCCCTAAATTTTCTGCTTGTAATCGTAATATTTTCAGTCAGGGGCTACAGCGCTCCTAGGCTGGGGCAGTATAAATTTTCTTTCTTACCGCGGTTGAAAAGCAAGAAATTCCCGCGGTTTACCACTGTAAATTCAGACCCGTCGCCAGGAGGATTGTTATACCGGTAGCCTAATAATCATGAATGCACTCCGCTATCTTTTAACACATCTCCGGCGAACGGCTTCTTCACTCAAAAGAAAAACTCTTCATGAAGCGCAGTGAAATTCAGCGACCTATGTGGCGTTGATGGATCGAGGTTGTTCGTTAACTTCATTTTATACGTGCAATTCACACGAGCTCTAAGCGCATTTGAGACCGCTGCGAGTAGTCAAACTTCATTAATGAAACAGAAAATCAGAGGGAATAATTTCTGTAATGTATTTATTTGTATTTTTTTACCGGTTGGCCGGTCACATGGCTTTCATAGTTTTCAGTTACGTGACTGGTGCGGAGACAGGTTTGTTCATATTTAGATTTTTTTTTTTTTTTACATCGCTCCCCCATCCGCGCAAACAGAGTTTTTTCCCCATCAGACTACGTTTTTTTTGTCAAATAAAAATAGCAGGCCTACCTCAATCCACAGCTTGTCTAGTTCTTATTTTAAAAAAAGTAACATGTCTGCATGATGTGGGGTTAGTCTGGGTCTCCGATGGCACAGATGTCCCGGGAATACAGAGATAATGTATCGCTAGAGTGGCCAACTTCGGAAAGCGCCTTCCATTTGCTTGTGGATGTTTGCTTCGCAAGTGATTAGCCTATTGCATTGTACTTGCACTATTGCTTTATTTTAATACCGCGTAGCATATTTTACAAGTAACTTCGTCGCCCTTTCTGTAGAAATGGTCCCACACAGTAGGCTACTTCTTTTCGCTTGCTTCATTTAGCTTGCTCAGCGAAATATGTCTTTAGGCACGTGCGGTTGCGCGTGCCAATGCTCCCTGTGAGTGAGTTAACAAATATAGGCTATATACTTTTTTTTTTTTTTTAACCATGCAGCAAACAAACAACAACAAAAAAAGCTAAATATATATTTATTTTTTTACTTTTAAACCGTTTAACCCCCTGGGGTCTGAGGGGTTTTTGGGGCCCTTGAGAGGTTTTGACATGCCCTGACATTTGTGCTTATCTCAGCTACTTACAACATACCTTTGGCCAACACATAATTATGCCGTATTGCAGCACAAACTCTGCTACAATAATATGTGAGCAAAATGGAAGTTACATGTTTGCATTTTATAGAAAAAAATATATTATGCGTGGTTAGTAAGTTTTGGGAAAAAATTAGTCACTGCAATGAGCCCATATAACTCATACTGAATAAGTTTGGCACAAGACTTTTGAGTTACCATTCTTGTAGGCTAGAATGTTTACTACAAAATGATGTGAAAATCATTCTGATCACTCTTTCACAAAACAACAATATAATGATTTAAACTTTGCAAGTCAGTTTTTGTGCCAGCACTGCTTTATGCGTAGGGGTGTTGATGGCCATGAATATGAATGAGGGGAGACAATAGACACTCCCCCATCCATGGCTAATGCCCCATCACGGTGCTGCTAAGAAAAAGACAACCGATTTTGTAATTTCACACAAGAATAGGTAGGCCCTACTTGTATATTATGACGAGTATATTATGTATATTGTAAACACAATTACATTTCTTCAGTAAAATATTACGTCTGTGCACTTACCATCATTCTCGATTGAGAACTGAACGACACCTGTGTGTCCCTCTGCTGTGCTGGAGAAGGAGAGCGTGATGCAAACACATTCCTAAAAAAATAAAAACAACTGTGTTAGCATACATTATCCAAAGATGGGCGATTAATGGGTATGGACGCACAATGCATGTAGTCTATATATCTGTTGATGGGCCATAGGACGGAGAAATATCTATTTATGGGCCATAGATCGCGAGCTGTTGATGGCCATTATCTGCGCACGCATTTAGAGCATTTCAAACATGTACACCTGCATTCACAATCATCTGTGGCAATATTTTAGCGTGTGTCATAGGCTAACCAAAACCGAACATTTATATATAAAAATATAATGTCTAGTATTTAGACAGTATCACATTTTACCGGAGGCTGAAATATATTTGCACGAAATCATATTTACACCTAAGCAGATATTCGCAAAAGTCAGTATTTTTAGCATGATAATCAGTGTCATAAGCTAATCAAAACGGATTGAAATATAATACAAATATGTTTAGAGTAATATCACATTGAAACACGACCATATACGAATGTTAGGGATATTGTAAGGCAATCTTTCCTGTAAGATGTCAAAAGCTAACCAAAACTAAGCAAAATATAGTCTGAAAATTCACATGAGTTCTATATAATCAGAAAAGAATTATATAAACACTAAACAACTTACTCGAACTTGTATCCTCTGTGGGATCAATTCGCTCTTGAAAATGCAGCCGTTCTCCGTCTGAGATGCAACCGTTTCTCTGAGGAAAAGGTGAATTCTTCCTCGCTGTCCATAATCATCTGGAGGACGACTTTACCGGAGAAGCGTGCCATCCTCAAAACGCGATGAACTATCCGTGAATCTGACGAGAAACTGCGTGTTTTAATCATGGCATTGATCGGAGGGCGTGTGCAATGCGTATAGATCACCTCAACTATTAGCATGTGAATAGCGCCGGGGGGCGTGGCGGCATCAGCTCATTAAAAATAATGAAGAGAGAACGAAAAACTGCGCCTCTCCATGGTTTCAAACGGATTACATAAACTTAAGAAACTTAACTGGATCGAATGATGTAAAACACTTAAATGTAAGATCAAAACCAACAAAGTATTTTGAATCTCTTTTGCACTGATAAGAAAAAAAGCGAGCAGATCACGCCGGCGTGATTGCCGACCCCAGGGGGTTAACTGATAGTATTAATCGGTCAAAATTTTTACTTTCGGTTAATGGTTAAATGGTCAATATGAGCATCCCTAGTAGTGACCTACTCATTCTCTTCTCTTATCTTGTTTTTAGAGCACTGAGGAGTCTGGTGAAGAGACCCTGCCATGCGTGAATACAAGCTTGTGGTGTTGGGCTCTGGTGGTGTGGGCAAGTCAGCCCTGGTAAGTGCAGTATACAATCTCTTCCTCACCAAACCTCAGAGCAGCTAGAATCCAGTGCTCGGCCAAGCAATGATGTGATCCACAGTAATTATCAATTGTAGATGGCTGCATCCCAAATGGCTTTGGATTTCTTTGATTGGATGTGCTGTCTTTTGTCATTTAGTTCTACAGCTGTAAAAGCTTATTCACTTATCCATGCCAAGAATGAACTTTCCGTACTAAAGATTATTCACCACAATATTGTTGAATGAAAGTACTAGTTCTGTGAATGAACACAACATTTGAATCTGAAGTATCATGATGAGATCATCCTTTACAATACTTGAACCATGACGAACTAGCCCTAATCATTACAGTATATAAGTTCAGTTTCTCAACTTAATTTTTTTCTAGGGGTGTCCCCTAATAGTTGACAACGTTAGTTGATGAGAAGAGGCTCATCAAGGCTTAGTCCAAAATTTAATTAGTCGGTAAGTCGCAGAAAAAAACTGCACAGGAATTGGCCAAGTCATGCAGTCCATGCCGGACAGATCGTTACCACGGCTGGTCCATGTGGTAATTATGTGGGGCAGGAAATCCAAATGTCGCCTTTCATTCATCGACCTCAAACATGGATTATCATTTGAAACCTCTTAGTAGCCTAATGTTAGCCACTTTACATGGCTGCTCGCATATTACTGTATACTAAGTGCCTTGTACACATGATTAATTTAAATGTTAGTACATAGTAGTCATGGACACCCAATATAAAGTGAGATCAAACATGTTTAAATATAGTATAAAATCTAAATTTCAAACCGTATTAAAGACAAGTAAACAGTCTGTAATAAAATAAGAACAAATAATCAAACTACAAGCAATAGCACAAATAAACATAATAGAACAAACTAAAGATACAAAATAAAATAAACCATGCTTTTCAGGTTTTCCAGGTAGATCAAACAGTAGTTGGATACAGATTATGTACAGAAATGTATATTTACTAGGATACTCACCAAGAACGGGCATGTTGACAATTTTGTGTGAAATTGTCCATTCAAGTGAAAGAGAACTCAATTCAGTGTTTGCCTGCTTTCAGACTCGTATTTCTTGGAGTCCCGAATTGAGTTCTCTTTTGCGCTTGAAAAAAGCCTAAAAAAAGCGTGCGAATGAAACTTTTATGACGATGGCCCAATCGGGACAGTGACCGGTCCATCAACTCTTGGCCATCGGGCAGTTCTCAATTTTGAGCCCTGCATTTAGATGTAGCATGTCAAATCTCTTTATGTGGCATGTGTAAGCCTCTGTCTCTCTCTCTCACGTTGAGACGGCATGTGCGAGAGAAAGCGTAAGAAAGAGCTCTCAGCCAAACGAAAGCAGGCAATAAAATTATATCTGCAGACCTGCCAACCTGTATGCATTTGGCAGAGCTCAGGGTTCCTCAAACTCGGTCCTGTAGGGCCACTGTCCTGTAGAGTTTAGCTCCAACACTGATCAAACACACCTGAACAAGCTAATCAATGTCTTCAGGATCACTAGAAACTTACAGCTAGGTGTGTTTGATCAGGGTTGGAACTAAACTGTGCAGGACAGTGGCCCTCCAGGACCAAGTTTGAGGAACCCTGGTGGGGTACTTATTTTGACATCAAATTATCCTTGTACGATTTGACACTGAACTACGCAAAATGAACGCCGTCCAAAGCTAATCGCCGTCACTCTCTCACTTCTCCCTCGCGCTACCACATAGTCCCCACACACACACACACTTACCGGATCGACGCGCACAATTATAAACATCAGGCCACCTGGCCACTTCATGTGTTTTCTCAGATCGGATAGCTATCTGATTTATCAAAACGATTCCATTTACACCTGGTCACATAAATGTGTTTTTGCAAAAAGGATATAAATCCGATCTTCAATTCCCGCGCTATATTCAGATTTAATGGAGTTCACGAAAGCAACCGGTATGAGTTGCATTGTATTGATCATTAGCTAAAATTTCAAAATCAAAGGCCGCAGTAAGAGAGAACCCTGGTAAGATCATTTAATTTCTTTACTTTTAAGTGGCTGCAACTTACTCTCACTTTGATTTGCGATAGTTTGCACGTTGGCTTGATGAATAGATGCTCAGCTGCAGTGATGCAGTAGCGTCGTCATATCTGGCTATAACATGACATATAGCCTATATATAACACACTCTCACGCGCTTAATTTTTAGCGTTTTTGGGAGGAGTCAAATTTACATATGTGGTTTCAACAACCAGATGCATTTACACTTGTCTAGTTTCATCTGGAATGCGGCCCAGACCTCTTGCTGAAGTGGTTTGAGCGATCGGATTCAAATCCATCTCGAATGCGTTTCAGAAGGCATTTACACCTGGTCTTTTCACGATCAGATAGCTATCCGATCACAGAAAACGCATGAAGAGGCCGTGTAAACAGCCCAATGTTTCCCGCAGCACTTTGGAACTAAGCAACACACGCCTGCCGCCTTAACTTCGTCGTCAAAAAAAATGTATATGAGCGATATCCGCCGTGTTACTCTGTTCTGTTTAGAGCTTAGATTCTCTGCCCGAGCCCGATATTTCCCGCCGCTATCCTCGGGCCGGGCCCTTAGAGACGTGCGGCGCGGAAATAGATTTGATGGCCGAGCGCGGGCAGTAGCCCTGGAGAAAAAAAAACTATTTGCGGGACTCCCGCAAAATAGAAATATCTATCAATAAAACTAATAAATTGTTATTCATCTGTTGCAGAAAAGCAACAAGAACAACTAAAACAAAATAGAAACGATTTACAGGCCAGAGTTTATATTTGTAACATGTTTGCAGCGTTGAGCGATGTAGCCAATCACAGACATGTGTTGATTTCTTGAACTCCATGGCCAATCAGAAGCATTTAAGATAGAATCCCCTCACCACTCAAAACTGACTTTTTGTTCAGTGCTGAATTCTGCATGCTGGCAAATCCTCTGATTATAACAAACAAAGTGTAGATGTTATGACAGATTAATTGTGCAGTCAGCTTCATTGATAATAACAGAGATGTGTGAGATCGTGATGAACTGATGTCAGCTTTTTAGGAATTATTAAAGGAGCGCACTTTGCGCACATTCAGTCATGGCAAACCATGCACACTGCTTTTGTTAAATTAAGTCGAGACACGGCAGGCAAAATATCAGGGTTTTTTTCACTGTTCAATTTTAAGATTTTGGGCTATTTGTCTTCAATAACATGTCTTTAAGACTTGTGGTGAAAAAAAAGTCCAAAATACACATTTAGGTCTTTATTTTACTACACTTTGTCTTTGCGTCTGTAGATTTCTCCGAAATTCAACAAAAGTTGGCGTTCTAAATCATCGCGCTGCTCCGCGATCTCTCTCTCTGCTTCCTTTAATCTCACACACCGCTGGAAAGCTCTCTCTCTTCTGTACAATGCTCATTTCCTTTTTATCAGCAACCAATCGTGAAAGTACAATGGGCATTTAACTCTAAAAGCGATATCTCATTGGCTGATGTCAATTTCTGACAACGTGATTTGTTCAGATGCATCACGTGACGTCCTCTGACATTTAGATGTGTGTTTTTGACTGTTTTTCTGTTCAGTTAAAGGCCAATAAATGCTGTGTTTATAAGTTTTGATGTGATTTAGGTGGTTTTAGCATAAAAATTCAGGAAAAAAATCTCCCAATGCTCCAGGTGAAGCTTCGGTCTTCCGGCCTTTTACCATCGTGTCAATTCAAGATTTTGATTAATATGCGCGAGGGAGGGAGTGCAAGACAGTTAAGACGGTGAGAGTGGCGCGCGCGCGGCCGGGCTCTCTCTCTCTCTGCTCGTTCTTTCAGTAACATGCGACCTGTCACAAGCGCAGCAGTCTGTCATCTACATAACTCACCGATCAAATAAGGCTTTGGCCATGGACAGTATATAAACTGGACACAGCGACCCCATAGGTTTCAACGGAGAGAAGTGAAGTCAATTAGAAGCACTCACTTCCTGATGGTTGGGCGAACTGCGCAGGCTCAAACGGAGCTTGACGACGTAGATGTGACGTGAGCAAACCTGTAGGTCTTCCAGTAGCTGTGCCGAGAGAAATCAGAATCATTCCCTTCCGAATCTCGCAGAGACGGAGAGCGTGAGTATTAGCTGTCCATGAGCTAGCAGCAGGACTAACTTTATCACTCTCTATGGCTTCTCCTTGACTTTATGCCTCCACGTCCCGCCGATTGCTTGCAAGCTTCTCTGCATGTCTACACGGTAATTTCTCGACTTGTGCGACAGAGTCGCGTGGCTATGACGCAATCGTTAGCCTATTTTTACAAAAAACTGCTTCTATGGGGCCATAACGTAAGATACAAGGTAATGGAGCCTTTTATACATTTTCGTGTTTCTTTAGAAATCAACAATGGACAAATGGAGTCTTTAAACACCTCAGATGTAAAGTTATTCGCTGTCAAAGTGACGCCAAATGAATGGGAGTCAATGGAATGCTAACAGCAGGTGGGGGTCCGCTAGCCAATGGCGGCGCCCGGGGAAGCTTCAATGTCTTCCGGAATACTGCCCCCCTGGCTTTGGAGGGATAAAAAGTCACTTGGTGGCCGCCAAAAAACTTAATATGTAGCGGACGGTAGGGCTGTGCGATATGACGATATATATCGGATGGACGATATAAAAAGTCTATCGATTCATATTATGCTCTATCGTTCATATCGTGGTGTCGCAAAAAAACATTGTTTACGGCACAACTTTTTCATCATTTGGAGGACTGCAATCTTACACGCCGCCATGAGAATGCAGGCAGAAACGTGAATAACATGGCGAGTGAAGGGTGACAGAACCGGGTGTTTTTCCGAGCAGGACCAGCCAGGACAAACCGAGGAGCTCGTTCCTAATGAGGGGCTACCTCTGTAGCATGAACATGATTTGGTAAAAATTTATATATGTTTGGTTGACTATTATAATTTGATAATGAACATGCTGCTATGTCAAGTTAGCAATGCAAGAACGTGTGCGCGTGCCGGGAAGCGTCGGCGCGATCACAGGAACAGGAATCCGTTAGGCCTACTCCGTAATTTATGGTCATACGGATAGAAGCAAAAAATTATTCAAAACTGTTAAGCCGTAAAATACAGAAAACAAGCTCGATTCCCTTTTCTACCATCTCGGTTTCCTTTTGTGAACTTTGGACCCTGTCGCATGATCCGAAGCTCAGCAAAATGCTTCCTTTCGTTTTGTTAATCTGTAATTATTTAAGGCAAATAGCCTATATTTTGCATATAGGCCTATATATTAGTTTTATATATTTATCTTTATTCTGTTTTCTCCGTTCACAGAAGCGCTTTAAGTGCGTGATGTGACGTTGTGTGGATCCATGTTCTACACTATCCTGCCATTTTCGCTGGTTTCAAAAAACTAAAAGTTGCATATTACCTGCTATTCATTTTCACTGAAATGTAGGCCTAATTTTTTGACAGTTGGTGACATACAGTATGGAAAACTAACGCCAGCGCATTCCCATTGCGACTTATCAATGATGACTGACAGCTGAGCATGGGCATTTCACTCACGCTGGATAGGCTATGCGCGTCAATATCACATTTGCTCAGTCTGTAGCCTACTATTTGAATTCATGATTGGTTGACTGGCAAATTAAAATAGTTAACAGAACGATAAAATAACGTTGTTAACCGGTTAATGGCCATTTCAAATAAGCGTGTCTGTTCAGAACGATTAAATTTAATTTGGTTTCCGTTTCTGGTTATGCTCCTGTCAAAATTTCGTTTGTTTGTTTTCGTTCATTGAACAGGTTCGGAGCCCTGATTTCTGCTACATTTTAAACATCTTCCATTGAATTTTTACATTTGGTATTTTATATAGCAATATTTTATGTTGGGACTGTAATAATTTGTTTTTGAAAAGTGTTTTATATTTCGTTCATATTTTATATTTCTACATTCTTAATCAAACATTTGCCCTTTTTTTGAGAATATAATATATATATATATATATATATAAAAAACATTTTTGAGGATATACTTAATATATACTCAATATATATATCAACTTTTCTTTTATTTGATATTGCTAAAAGTATTTTCCATGTAGTAAGTATATATATAAATTATTAATTGATTGAATTTACAAAAAAGGTACTATATCGTGATATATATCGTTATCGGGATATGAGATGACTTGTATCGTGATATGAGATTTTGGTCATATCGGCCCAGCCCTAGCGGACGGTGTTGATTCTGTGGCGCACCGCCCACGAATTAGTCTATGTGTGAGAAACACTGCAGTCTAACTGCCAAGTGTGATCGATCACCAAATATAACGTGACATGCACTTGGAAATCAAAAGTTCGTGTATATTTAGTAAAAATACAGCTTTCATTAGTTGTTACAAGTGTAGGCTACTAATTACTATTTAATCAAATGTCAGAAAAAATAGTTTTGTGACATAAGGTGAAGTGAGAGCTGGGCATTTAATGAAATGAGAGTATCGCAGTTCGAACCGTAGGTGGTGTATCGCAGTTTTTCCGTTCGGTTTGAATATCGTTACACCCCTAATATATATATATATATATATATATATATATATATATATATATATATATATATATATAACCTTGAAAGCATGCAAAGAACACGCACCTGTATTCGCGAGCATTCAGAACTCAGTACTGACCAAAAACTCCGGCGGTTTAAATGCGGTGAGTGGATTCTAAATTAAACGCCTCTTATTGGCCATTGCGTTCAAGAGATCAACAAACATGGAGCATTTGCCACTAGGGATGTTAACCGATGACTGTTTGACCGATGGTTGACCGTATCAACGTTAACCGATCAAAGTTGTCGGTAGTCGGTAAAAAAAAAAAAAAAAAAAAAGTGATCTCTAAATTAGCAGGGATGTGATTTTTCCGGATTAATCCGGAATTCCGGATTTTCCGACCAGAAAATGTGACCTACGTGAATCATGCAGATCTGTTAAAAAAAACAAAAAAAAAACAGACTGTGCTCCATACGACGTAGCGCATGCATGACAGAGGGAGAGAGAGCAAGAGAGTAGTGATGGGTCGTTCGCGAATGAGCCGGATCTAAGAGCCGGCTCTTTTAGGTGAACGACGGGAGCTGGCTCGCAGATCTGAAGAGCCGACTCTATTTAAAAATATATAGCCTATAGAAATTAAATCATTATGTAATAAAGAAATAATGAATTATTTTAATTTTATTTAAAATAATTGAGTAATTCAAAGAAACACAACAAAATAATTAGGCTATCGGCCTAAAGGCGCACACACATTCGTTTCGACTGTCTGATCAGCCTCACACTCTGTTCCTGTCAATCAAACACGCAATGTCAACCAATTATAGGCTACTGCATGAGGGAGGGCCGAGCACGCACGCACGCACACACACACACTAGGGATGCGGATAAACCGCTGATCGGGCGGATGGCGTGACAAAAAATAATATTTGAATTCAATTTGGGCGGGTGGCGGTTAAACCAATCAAATGAAAAAAGTTTGCCACTAAGCAAACTTGCAAGCTATGAGCCAAGCTGTCAGGAGGAGGCCTAAACGTCTCGTAGATGAGACTGACTGGGTTATTTTGTTTCGATATTAGTTATATTTTAAACAACCAGTCATATAGCCTACCACTTGTGGAACATTTAAAAGAGAGGCAGATTATGGATATGACTCAGAAATGACATCGGGCAATGGCAGCGCAAGATGTTCAGAAGAACGTAAGAGCTAACTTCTACAAGCTCAAAAACATCCACATAAAAAAGAAGGTAGGCCTAGGCCTAAGAAAAATTGTCGGAAAACTTTGCACATTAATTAGATGTGCAAGGCAAGCAGGCAATTTTTCGGGTTGTTATGGACAATAATAAATGTGAATATTCACGTTGCACTGTTGTGCGGTGGACTTTCAGGGAGTTAAAACGTTTTATTTTTTAAAGAGCCGTTTGTGAGTCAAAAGAGCCGGCTCATTTCAGTGAGCTGAGTCAAATGAGCCGGCTCACGAAAAAGAGCCGGATTGCCCATCACTACAAGAGAGACCGCGCGCGTGTGCCTCATGAAGTACATGTATGATGTAAGACAAACTGTTTCTACATTATCCCGCTTATATGGCTACCTCACATTATCCGATTATTAACCGTTAACTGATAAAATGGTAACACTTTTCAATAAGGTTCATTCAGCGCTGCCGCTCCCACGCGCATAACGCACTGTGCGTAGGGTGCCGAGTGCTGAGGGGGGCACCAACAAATATTCTAATGAAAAATCAATAATTATATTTTAATAATTATATTAAATATATAGCTCACTGATGGCCGCAAATAGTTTCCCCCGGAATCTAGAGCGAGCGAGTGAGCGCGCCCGCGAGACAGAGACTCATTCTTCTGACACAAACAACACACGACTGTGCTTCAAACCGCGTAGCGCGTGCATGACAGAGGAAAAGAGAGAGAGCAAGAGACCGCGCGCGTGTGCCTCGTGAAGGACATGTAAGAAACTCTACATTATCCCGCTTATTACATGGCTACATACTAAATAAATCAATAATTTGACTCAAAATATTGATTTTAAAAGGAGTTTATTTATTTAAAAAACGATTTATATTGCTTCCGCTAAAGAAAATAGTCCGTCTCACTTCTCGTACTCAAGTAGAAGTAGATACTTGTGTTAAAAAATACTCTGGTAAAAGTAGAAGTACTGATTCAACTTCTTTACTCAAGTTAAAGTACCAAAGTACAGGCTTGGAAATTTACTTTAAGTATAAAAGTTAAAGTTGCCATGCGAATGATTTAACCATTTTTTTATGCAAAGCTAACGTTACCTGGACCACACAAATGCTTGAGTCCAAGCTGAGAAACCTAAGTGTATATGGAAGAAAGGTTCTTTATAAGCCATTGCCTGCATTTTAAATAGATGTCTGCAAAATAGGCCTAAAACATCACATAGCCTAACGTTATATGATTATTGTGACAGAGACTGGGATTCCAGGTTAATGAGATTCTGACTGAGTTGCAAGATATGAATTCAAGTATCAGTATATTTTCCTGCTTTTTTGTCCTTAGCCAATCACATGCCTGATTAGGCTATTTTAGACAGTGGACTAAACGCTATTACAGGTTAGCCATCTCATTCCAAGATCTTTTTGTGTGAAGTGAACAAATCCCTCACACTCAATTTTTTCTTAACTCGCATGTTTGTACTTCACAAACCAGTAAAAACATTCGGCGCGAGGTCACAGCGTTTGGGTTCGCGCGCTCACAAGGTTTGTGAACAGTAAAGGCTACAGGCTAACACACACTCAAGGTTAGAGCCAGGGCAGACGACAGGAGGAAGCGTGCGAGGAAAAGTAGTGTGTGGGACCATTTCACCAAAAAGAATGAGACCGATGTAAGTTGCAACTTGTGTGATACAGTGCTTAAATATGGAAATACATTACATCTACATTTCAGTGGTAACAGATAAGGTGATGATGATCATTATCTTTCTTTATTATTGTTAGCACTACCTCAAACTAAAGCGGCATCTCTTGAGCTGTCATTTTCTTATATGAGCTGCGGCAATGTTTCAAATGAGCTTCTAACCCTAGACAAACGCCTTTATTTTCAACGCGATCACCTTGTACCCAAACCATTTCGAAACTAAGGAGCCATTAGTCCTCCGATTACATACAAGCTCCTCGGCGCCGCGTTTGCGGGACTCATGTTTCGCGCTGTAGGGGATTTTAAAAAAGTGACGTGAGTGGAAGGGTGTGTGTGTGTGAGCTGGAGGCAGAGCGGCAGAGAGATGCGACTGAGTTGTGAAATTGAAGGCGCGGCTCGAAATGGCTGTTATTTTAAATAGCGTAGCATATTTTAAACGAATCGGTTTAACGGTTTCAACCGGCTAATGAGGCTCGGTGGTCGGTCAATATTTTTTTTTGTTTTCGCCATCCCTATTTGCCACATCTGTGTCGCCAATATGGCATTACAGTATCACCTGAGGGTGCTCCTGCCTTTCGTTTGGGGATGCTTAGCACCCTCAAGCACCTCCTTAGAACCAGCCTAAGTGGGTTTATTAGCCTCCAAATCTGAATTTGCACCAGTTTTCTAAAGAGGTGAAGAAATCCCAGGCTCAGGGTGTAGATATTACAAAGCGATTCATTCTGTCGAGCTAAATTGTATAAATTGTTGGCCAGTAGCATTGTCAAGATAGTATGCTCATAGTCTTCATAGTGTTTGAGATACCAGTTGTTTTCCTCCCACTGACTATTTTAAAGCCCTGTGTGACACATTCTTTGGCTCTAATTAAATATCTGTGCCTTTTGCAGACCGTCCAGTTTGTCCAGGGAATTTTCGTTGAGAAATATGACCCCACAATAGAAGACTCCTACAGAAAGGTAGTATTTTTTTCTGCTCAGTAGATTCGGTCTTCTTTTTTTAAAATAACCTAGTGGGTAATGGAAGCTTATCTTTGTTTATTTTTATTTTCTTCCCTTCTCATGCAGCAAGTGGAGGTGGGACAGCCAGCAGTGCATGTTGGAGATCCTGGACACCGCAGGAACAGTAAGTGTTGTCGGCCTTCCTGTTTTCAACCTCTGTATTTCGGAGGGCTCAGCTGGCAACATACTGCAACTAGGTTAGAGGACAAATAAAGATTGCACACCCTTCTTTTGTTTGCATTATGGCCCGTGAATGAACTAGTTATAGGCTTTAAGTCCACAAATCAGCAGCATTCACCATGTATTTAATGTAGTAACACCAACTGTAACCATGGAAGTTTGGCAGGAATAGTGAAATGCTTTCAAGTACTTCACACATCTTTTTCCAGCACTTCAAAACTCAAATATTATCATATAATGTTATTTTTAATGTAATGACCAAAACATTATTTGTTCATCCTTCAAAGATTACCCCCATTTATAAAACTACAATTTTCAAGATGGGAAATTTCTCTGGCATTTCTTTCTTTTTACTGTATCGAAAACGTACCAAACTGTGAATTTTGTGAACCGTTACACCCCTAGTAACTATGTTTTCGATTTATATTATTTATGAAAAACAATAGCCTAAGAAAATGTACTATAAATTCACAAAACTGCTATAGCTTAATAACAAAGTTACTTTAGTTATATTTCTTTAATAAATGTCTACATTAATATGATATAATTTGATATGTATATCACACATTTCAGCTATAATACCATGGTTACCACAATCATTCTTTCATTCTCTCCTCTGAAAATCTTGAAAAACTTTCTTTATGGCATTTTGAATTGTCAGTTTTGTATTTTCAGTGGAGGGACAGAAACCTCAGGTTTCATTAAAATATCTTTCTTTGGGTTTCAAAGATGAACGAAAGTTTTATGGATTTACTTGTAAATCTCAATGTAAAGTTTTATTCTGTGCTTTTTTCCATCATGGTGTTTTTCCTTCTTTTTTTAGGAGCAGTTCACAGCCATGAGGGACCTGTACATGAAGAATGGTCAGGGCTTTGCTCTTGTGTACTCAATCACAGCACAGTCCACATTCAATGACCTGCAGGACTTACGAGAGCAGATCCTACGAGTAAAGGACACAGAGGATGTAAGTTTGAGAGAAAATACAGAGAAGAGCTTTACAGACTTAGTTTAACAAATCACTGTCTTACTGAAGCCGCTTTCATCACAAGCCAAATGCACCTGGTAGCTGATTACAGAGTGCCGTTATCGCTCTTTCTTTTTATATGCCAATAACAATTAGAAAATCCAAGATTTTTTCCCTGTATACATTGCTATAATGATTTGTGAAAAAAAAAAAAAAAATCTGCACTATTAATTGCAAATGATCAAATAAGAATTGTGTCCAGACATACTGCATGGGTTGCTTTGGTAATGATGTAGGTTTAGCCATGTATGTGACAATGCGTTCAAAAAGGACAGAGGGAAATTTTTATTAATGTAAATTAAGTGCATTTTTCTTAAAACAAGTCAAATCATATGATAGTGGGGTAAGAAAAATAATCTTAATGCAAATGGAAACAAGATTATTTGTCTTACCCCATTGGCAGATAAATACATTTACGTCAGTAGTGTTTTTTTGTCATATTTGAGCAGTAACATTTTTAAATGGTAGTTTTCTATATAACATCGGGCCATATGCAGAGCACATTAGTAAACCATGTCTGACTTTACTGTTGTGACAGACAGCTTCAACTATAAAATTGAGAATATACCTTGTTACAGATATTGCACAAGTAGTTAACTGGTGGGTTCATTACAATAGTGATGTAACTTTTGGCATTCTTCATCTTCGCCAGACTAAAAATTTTACAAAACTACGTTTTTATAAAGTTGGATGACGGTTTAGTGTCTATGACCGAATGATAGATCCACATAATTGCCATTTTGAATCTGATTTATTTTTTCACTCCTTCTCTCCGACTATAGGTGCCAATGATCCTGGTGGGTAATAAGTGTGATCTGGAGGACGAGAGGGTGGTGGGGAAAGAACAGGGGCAAAATCTGGCCCGGCAGTGGAACAACTGTGCCTTTCTAGAGTCCTCTGCCAAATCAAAGATTAACGTCCTTGATGTGAGCATGTTTCATATACTTGCTTGATATGTCACCCATTCAGAACATATTCCAGTAGTTTCATATTCATATTGAGTACATGTTCATATTGAGTAAAATACAATTGAATGTATTTTGTGCATATTTCAGATCTTCTATGACTTGGTCAGACAAATTAACAGGAAAACACCGGTGGAAAAGAAGAAAGCAAAAAAGAAATCCAATTGTGTCGTCCTGTAGAGTCAGCAGCAGCTCTGAGCCAGGTCTGTCATGTCACTTACGTCATTCATTTATGACTGTACAATCCCATTTCTAGAAAAGTTTAAATTTTTTTCAAATACATTAATCACAAATCTGTGGTTGGTTAATTCTCTTGAACCTATATTTAACTGAAAAAAGTAAAAATTAAAGATTTCCAATGTTTTCTCAGAACAAATTAATTGTATATTTAATCCTCTGGGGTCGGCAAACGCGCCGGTGCGTTTTGCTCTTTTTTTCTTTTCTTTTTTTCACATAGCAGCAAAATAGACTTAAAATACTCCGTCATACAGATTTAAGAAATATTTAAAAAATAAAATGATCTGAGGCAATACATGTGAACCTGTGAACGCCCTGGTCAGCTCGATAAGACACATCAAGTTTAATCAGATCACTGTACTTGTTTACACCGACTCGCGACGCTGTGAGGATCTTAATAATAATCCTGGAAAATTTACCTCAAAAGTGCTGGTAGTTTCATTTCAAGGAGCAACGGATCCAGCTGAGGAATTTCTTTATTCTTAAGTGCTTTGTTCTAATCACAATATGGAATAGTGTCTGTAAACTGTAAAAAGACTGTTTAAATATGAATCGCGTTTCTGTGTGTGAATGAATGAACAGCTTTTACCAAACTATATTAATATCGACGAGTAAAAATCGACTGAAATATGTTGAAATAATGTCTTCGTATAACGTATTAAACTGCAAATTAACATTGATATGCCCTTATATATCATAAAAATTATAGGCCTATGTTGCAGACAAAATATGAAAGACAACATTTCGTTGACTAGTTTTGGATAGTTTATAAAGTGTTTACTGTAAAATAGACTACTGCCACATCAAAAAAGCTTTTGTTCGCCAATTTCTGCTCATATGTTAAATATATGTTTTGTCAAAAAATAGTCATCAACTAAGATGTTATTATAATGGTTGTTCCTATGTAGGCTATGTTCAAACTAATTAATCCTTAACTTTAAAATACGTATTATAAAATGTATACTTCAGTTTTTACAAAGAAAGATTACACTTGAAATATTGTTACAATTTTAATTGTTGTTGTAATTGTAACCTTTTTGATAAAGTAGCAAAAAATATATTTACAAGGTAGATGTAAACAAAATCTTAAAAGGTCAATATAAGCCTTCTCTTTAAGTTATTTTTATTAGTGACAAATTTGGGGAGAGGATACAAACTTTCTGAAAATACCGTATGAGAATTAACTGCACAAGCATACGCAATTTGTGAAGAAAAAAAAAATAATCGAAGTTTCGAAAATAAATTTTGTAGTGTGTGTGTGTGTATATATATATATATATATATATTAGGGGTGTAACGATATTCAAACCGAACCGAAAAACCGTGATTCACCACCTACGGTACAAACCGCGATACTCTCATTTTTAACTGAAAGCGCCCCGCCCCCTGCTGCCCCACATTTTTTTTGCCTCGTTTTTTTGGCGGCCGCGAAAGTGAATTTTTATCTAGCCAGAGCCTTATTGGATCGCTAAGTGATGTAGATGACAGACTGCTGCTGCGCTTGTGACAGGTCTGAATGTTACTGAAAGAACGAGCAGAGAGAGAAAGAGAGACCCTCCTCCGGCCGCGCGCGTGTACTCTCACCGTCTTCAAACTGTCTTCTCCCTCCCGTGCGCATATTAATCAGAATCAATTGAGAATTGACATGATGGTAAAAGATCGGAAGACCAAAGTTATTACCGCTGGGTGTGAGTTGTGCTAAAAAAAAACGTTGCCTTATCTTCTCTGAAAAACGTTCCTCACATTCAGCTGACACAAACCACATTTTAAATAAACCCAAAAACCTATCCAGTGAATAAATGTTTTCTGCGTTGAGACAAATCTTGTGCAATGTCCTAAACTGCCGGGAAAATTACACAAACGCGTACACGTCCGCTAATGACTCCTCCGATTCGCGCACTGACTCCTTTGAACCGATTCCATTTAACAACTGATCTATCCAACACTGAGCTCACCAGACGTCTGAATCGGTGTATAACAAATCGGTAATACTTTACAATAAAGTTCAATTTATTCAACTCTAGTTAACTAAATTAGTTAACATTAACTATTAATGAACTGCACTTCTAGAGCATTTATTAGTTTTTGTTAATGTTAATTTCACCATTTACTAGTAGCCTTATTAAAATCAAAAGTTGTTAACATTAGTTAGCCTAATGCACTGTGGAGTAACAGGAATGAACAGCTGTATTTTTATCAACAAAGATTAATAAACACAGTAAAAATATAGTTAATGAGTTAAATTATTTTTGTTTTTAAGTTAAAAGTGAATGGTGTTCTTTATTATTGCTGGTGCCCTGCCAGGAACCTTGCAGGGCAGCAAACAAGCGAAACGAGGCTCCAAAACCGTGATATGAACCGAACCGTGGCATTGGTGTATCGTTACACCCCTATATATATATATATTATTATTAGGGCTGTCAAACGATTAAAATATGTAATCGCGATTAATCACATTAATGTCATAGTTAACTCGCGATTAATCGCACATTTTTATCTATTCTAAATGTCTCTTGATTTCTTTTTGTCCCATTATTTTTTTCTCATTTTAATGCTCTTATCAACATGGAAAAGTGGATCGGCTTGCTTTGTGCAAATGATGTTTTTTTTTTTTTTAAACTACTTTGGCATATACGGTGTTCAATTTCACACTAACATTCTCACTTGGAGCAAATAATCTCTCACACAATGTAACACTGTCCATCAATAAAAGGGTGAAAGAAATACTGACGAGGAGGTGACGTTACTGATATTGACGAGTGGGCGTAGAAACGCATCAGCGGTGCGTGTGTGTGTGCTTGACTATCAAGTGGTATTTAGCCTGGACGTGCTACGATGATAGCTCAGTTCACAACGACACAACACACAGATCACTTTGGTCTTGTCAATTGAACCATTTGGCAACTTTTTAAAAGTAAACTTTCCATTCAGAATCTTATTGGCATCCATTTCGGCGTCTCGCGCTCATCATTCATCCACTCAAAACGTAACGTTCAGACGAGAAGCGCCGCGTCGCGCAGCGGCTCGTATTTAAAATTCGAACACATTATTCTCTGAGTGTACACACACCGACGGCGCCATTCTGCGTTTTTATTGCTGGCCATAAACTGAGAAAGTGCGCGTCCGATGTGCTAGACGCGCTCAGTTGTCCTAGACGCGGCTCGGCGCTGCGCTTCTCGTCCACTCTTTGGCTGGTTCGCATCCCAAGCCCAAACAAGTGTGTGCGGCGACAATTGTGTGTGCGGCGACAATTGTGTGTGCGGCGACAATTGTGTGTGCGGCGCGCCTGTTGTTTTGTTTCTGGTCTAGCTAGAACCGGTGTGGTGTTTTAGTTTTAATAACGTTACTAGTTGTTGCGAAAGCATGTGAAAAAAACCTACAAAGTTTGCTAGGCGTTAATCTCGCGATAAAAAATTGACGCCGTTAAAATGGGTTTGCGTTAACGCCGTTAATAACGCGTTTAACGGACAGCCCTAATATATATATAATTATACACACACGAGCCCTGGCACACACACGGATCTGGCCTTGAGAGCCAACAAGCACACTGTGCGCGCTATAGGTCGGTCTATGGTGGACACGGTTGCTGCAGAGCGCCACCTCTGGCTCAATCTCACAGAGATCTGTGACGAGAAGGTCAGTTCTGTCGCAACCCCCCTTGCTTCAACAGGGTTTTTCCGACTGTAGACGACAGCGCCTCAGAGCCTTCTGTACTGCAGCAGGAGATTTCGCCCCTTCTCCTCAAGGGAGCGATAGAAGAGGTTCCTTCAAAGGAAGTCGAGCAAGGCTTCTTCAGCCGTTACTTCCTTGTCCCGAAGAAGGATGGTGGTCTGCGACCTATACTAGACCTCCGCCGGCTGAATTTCTCCCTTTACAAAAGGAAAATCAAGATGTTGACGCTGAAAGCTATCATATCTCAAATTCGTGCAGAGGACTGGTTCGTGACAGTTGACCTGAAGGATGCATATTTCCATATTCAGGTGGTACGACGACACAGGAAGTTCCTCAGATTCGCCTTTGGAGGAAAGGCTTACCAGTACAGGGTCCTTCCCTTTGGTCTCGCTCTAGTGGCGAGGACGTTCACAAAGTGTATGGATGCTGCTCTGGCCTCGTTGCGGCTCCAGGGCATTCTTATACTCAACTACCTGGACGATTGGCTCCTTTTAGCCAGCTCCAGAGAATTGGTGACCCACCACAGGGACATTAACCTCAAGCCGAGAGACTGAATGTGACTAAGGACAAACACACAGCTCAACGCGTTTTCTTGGGGGTTCGCCTGGATTCCGTTCTGATGCAGGCCCGTTTGGCCTGGATTTCCAGTCTCTTGACATGTTTGGCCCGCTTCAGGCTTGGCCATTGTGTTTCTGTGGGCACTTGCCGCAGGCTTCTGGGTCTCATGGCCGCAGCCTCCCCTGTGCAACCCCTTAGGGTTGCTCCACATGAGACATTTTCTGTGGTGGATGAAGCTCTCAGGGGCCCGGTCGACGGGACCGGCTCTTCGCCTGATGGTGTCGCGCAGTTGCTCCCGCGCCCTTTCAGTCTGGCGGGACCCCATCTTCCTTCAGAAAGGGGTCAGCATGGGCGCTGTTTTCCATCAACAAATTATTATGACGGGTGCCTCTCTGACTGGCTGGGGCGCGGTTTTAAAGGGCAGGCCAGCATGCAGGGTCTGGACTGGGGAGAAACTCTCTTGGCACATAAACAGCTTGGAGCTGAGAGCCGTTTCCCTGGCCCTTCTACACTTTCTCCCTTTTCTCGAAGGGAACCATGTCATTGTCAGAACAGACAATATGGCGGTAGTGTCCCATGTAAACTGGCAGGAGGGCTCTCGTTGCGCACCCTAGACAGGCATGCGCACCACCTCCTCCTGTGGGCTCAGGACAAGTTCTTTTAGCTGAGGGCAGTCCATGTCCCCGGGATATTGAACCTCGCAGCGGATTTTCTGTCGAGGCAGAAGCTCAGGTCAGGGGAGTGGATGGTGAACCGTCAAACAGTAGCCCTGATCTGGGACGTGTTCGGGAAAGGTGGAAGTGGACCTCTTTGCGTCACAGGAGTCATCCCAATGCCCACTTTGGTTCTCCCTGAGCCCCCCAGCACCGTTGGGAATAAATGCATTCGCCCACCCATGGCCGATGCAGAAACTTTATGCATTCCCGCCCGTCAAATTGATCCAGGTGGTTCTGTCCAGGGTGAGGGAGAGCGGTACCCGTCTCCTACTTGTAGCACCATTCTGGCCATCACAGCCGTGGTTCTCTGAGCTGGTTCCTCTTCTGGAATCCCCTCCCTGGGAGATTCCAGTCAGGGAAGATCTACTATCCCAGCTTCAGGGCAGGATATGGCATCCTCGCCCCGACATTTGGAAGCTATGCGTATGGCCCATCAGAGGCCGCTAGCTTTGGGCTTTGGTCTTCCCGCTGACGTCCAGGAGACCATTGCGAGTTCGAGAGCCCTTTCCACTAGAAGGCTGTATTCCTCCAAGTGGAGGGTTTTTGAGTCAGTGGGTGATTCTCAATTCTTATTTGTGCATCCTCGTTTCCTTTCCTTGCGTCTCAGCTCCACCCCCTGGAGGACGCGAGGGAAGGCTGCAAGGAAAGAAAAGGAGATTGTAGGAATTGAATGAAAGCTTTTTTTCTACATTGGAATACTTGATCACTCGTGTGTCACTTCTCAGCATCATCAGCAGCGCTCAAAGGATCTGCCCTTATGTTGTTGAAGTTTGGTTATTTAAATAATGAATAATAAATAAATAATAAAGCAAGATAAAGCCCTTTTGAAATATGTGTGATGTGTGTGGTTTGTATAAACTGCAAACGTAAAGTATAAATTAAAATGATTGTGACCGATGTGAAGGGGAAGGAGAATTGATGTGTGCGTCACGTTTAGTCGATAAAACACTTCCGCAAAGGATACACCAGTGTTTCCTTGCTTATGACTCATCAGGAAGCCTCCTCGATCCTCGCCTCCTCGCGGTGCAATTAGATAATTGAGATGTCTTTCAAGATGGCTGAGCTCGATCTGTTTCCGGGTCATACGATGGAGGACGGAGGAGCGAGGAGGAATATTGAGAAGCACTCATGGTGTTCGACACATGCTATGGATCCAATCAGCTGCCCGGTGGGTTCAGTGCTGGAGTTCCTACAGGAGAAGTTTGCTTCTGGAGCGGCCGCTACCACTCTGAGAGTATACGTTGCTGCTATTGCAGCTCATAGAGTTGGATGAGATTCCCCTGGGTAAACTAAGGTTAGTTTCAGCGTCTATGCGCTGGGTTAGGCGCCTGAAACCAGCATGCCCCCCTGGAATTCCCTCTTGGGACCTGTCAGTCGTCCTGGAGGGATTAACTGAGGCTCCCTTTGAGCCCTTGGAGTCAGCTCCGGAGCGGATTCTGACACACCAGAAGTGTGGCTTCCTCTCAAGCACTTTTTAGAGGGGGCCCTCCTGGAAGAGATTTGTGTGGCAGCAGGTTGGTCCTTTCCGCACACTTTTGGCAGATTCTATAGTTTGGATCTCGACATGGCTCCAGGTTCCCATGTTTTGTCTGCTTTAAGCAGTCATGTGAGTTATCTGGTCGTTGTACTAGTTACGGCAGCGCTTAGCTTGGCAAGTTTGGTATTTTGTTCCCACTGCGTCTTCAGCTACGCAGCGTTGAGTGAACCTATGAAAGAGAACGTCTCCTATGATGGGGAACGAGACGCTGCATTCGCTACCAAGCTCCTTGCGCTGCCGACAAGCTTCCTTTTTCTGCAGAGAAATCTAAAGAGCAGATGGCGCGCACGCGCGCCTATATAATATGACGACGTAAGAGCATCTGGGAGGCGCCCGCGCCATCAGCCAATAAATTAGCATGATTCTATAAGGGCTTCAGACAATCGGCACACCCAGAGGGCGTTCCCACTGTGTCTTAAGCTATGCAGCGTCTCATTCCCTATTCAGAGAACATCGGTTACATCAGTAACCGAGATGTTTTGTGGCCCTCATTTCGGAAACTTAAATTTTTTGTTTTTTCAATAACCATGCATAAACATTATTCCTTCAAAAATACAAACATGTACATACATGTTGCTCACATATTACGGTAGCCCTGTTTGTGCTAAATAGTGTAATTGCACCTTTTCCATTAATATGTTAAGAAGCAACTGAAAAAAGCACAAATGTCAGGGCATGTCAAAACATCTCAAGGACCCCCAAAAACACCTTAGACAAGCTGCAAAATATAACTTTTGGGGGGAAATTTTGGTGGTGTTATAGCATGCAAGGACTTTAACAGCATCAATACAATGCGAATGAACTGCTTGAAACATATTTCCGGTTGATTTGTGTCGATTGCAAGTGACGTCACTTGCAGAGGAAGCGCTGGTGTCTGAGAGTGCAAGTCTGAGAGTGCAAGTGCATGTCTGTTGCCAGACGCTATTGGATGTAAGTATGTGATCTTAATTAATAAAAAAAAATTAGAATGAGCTGTTTAACCCTTATGTTCTGTTCAGTGTCTCTGTGACCCCAGCTATAAAACATGATTAAATGCAATAGGGGTGTGACGTGCATTCTGTGAGGTTTCAGTTGACTCAAAACTATTCTACTCAATCCCAAATTAGTGTACACACATAACCAAGTCAATGTACAGTCAAACACAAGGGTTAGGGAATGTGCTTTTGCAACTGTGCAAAGGTGAATAAGTCTGAAATGCACTAAACTTCATTTCCAACTCTCTCTCTCTCTCTCTCTCTCCCTCTCTCCTCTCTCTCTCTCTCTCTCTCTCTCTCTCTCTCTCTCTCTCTCTCTCTCTCTCTCTCTCTCTCTCTCTCTCTCTCTCTCAAAATAGTCGTTAGCATGTCTTGAGCTCCTACTAACAGCTCTCGAAGTGACAGAATTATGATTTGCCCCGGCTTTTATGCATCAGGTTGGGTCAAGAAGCGCCTCAAACCATCTGTCCCAAACTTCCGATACTGAATGACGTTTGAAGCTTCATTAATCATGTGGTATTGTCGTTTCGAGACAAGCATCAGTTGCGTATGTTTGAACGTACGTATGATTCACTGCCATCAAGATGACATCTTTCCTGGGAAGCAAGACCATGCCAGTCCTCATTCTGCATTTGCTGCAAACTGAGTGGTTTCGTAGACACTAAATCGTAAAGTGGATCGCTTGACTGGCCCGTCTGCAGTCCAAATCTGTCACCTATTGAAAATGTATCGGCCCATCATGAAAAGGAGAATCAGATAAAGAAGACCACGGGCTGTTTAGCAGCTGTCGCAACAATTAGTTTCCTTAATTCCCAAGCAATCAAAAAAGTGTAATTAATAGGAAAGGTAATGTGACAGTGGTACACATGCCTCTGTCGCAACTTTTTTTTGCAGTGTTGCAGCCATCAAAATCTAAATGTCTTTATATTTACACAATACATTTAAGTTGGTCAGTGAAAACATTGGAAATATTTTCTTTTGTCAGTTAAATAAAGGTTAAAGAGAATTAATTAACCACAAATTACAAAATGTCCTACCTTTTCTGGAAATGGGGGTTGTACATCTGATTGGTCAAAGTCTCTCCATCTACATTATTTTTCATAGACTGATATATTGCTCAGGCCAAATAATTTGCCCAGTATTCAGAAATTGTAAAGCGGTAAATTGTAAAGGCCTGTTTCATACCACACACGAGACAACAGTATATTTATTGTGGTGCCCATTAGGTTACAGCATTCACCACTGCACAACGCCCAAAGCGGATGCAAGTAGTGTTTCAGTGCAGTGCCTGTTTTTCTGCTTGTAGCATTCTGAAGGGAGTGTTTATTAGCACGTCTTTTTGCAAGATAAGGTTTTATCAAGTAACATTCCAGCAAAATGTACCAGCATTGTTGAGTCTGATGATGTAAATCAATATATTTGCTTGTACGGTTTCTGTAAAAATCTTCAGTAAATTGATTGTTTACCAAACTTATCCACTAGAGGGCAGCAGTTGCTCAGTCTTTAGCAGTTAAAATAAAATGCGTTGGCCTAATAAAAGTATAGGATAGAAAATCAGGATTCAATGTGTATTTGTGATTTTCTTTCTCTCTCTCTCTCCACAGAATACTGTAATGAAGAACTGTTAGCTTGTTTGGATCATGCCAGCATTCCCATCTCAATGAGTGATTCAATGGAACAGCTGACTGACTCACTGACTCAAAACAGCACCGGACAGAGCGAGCAAGAAAACCAGTCACCGCTCTTTTATTTCCCCTTTATGTTGGCAGAAAAATCTGAGGAAAAACTCAATTTCCCATCAGCCATTTCAATAGAACTGAGAACAGCTCAACATTTCCCTGATCTTCCGGAATTTTTACATCAATGCGGTTGATATTAACATTAATAGTGAAAATCAACCACCTTTTCAGTTTCCACACAATGAATCTTAGGACACAATTGCTTGGGATTCTTTATCTAGCTTATTTTTCCCCTTTATGTTGAAAATCTGGTGGCAATATTTAAGATCCTTCAACTTCCTCTAAAAAACCCATGGATACATCTGTTCAAGAAACTTGACAGGAAAAAAAATCACTGAACTTTTACCACAAATGTGTTTTTTTTAAAACTTTTTTTCCCAAAAACTCTTGAACTCTGTGCTTTTCAATGGCCTCATCTGTTGAAAAAGCTGGACGAGAAATGGAAGTTAACAGTATTCATTTGTGCAATACTGCATGTTCAAGGACATGGAGGATGACAATGTTCAATAGCAAGTTATCAGCATGACCATCTTTAAGTGTAGATGTTGTAAATGATGTCTAGTTCAATTGTTTCCTCTCATAAGTTGTACTTCCATTCTTGGTACAATGTGTAAATGTTTATAGATGAGAAACATGTATATAAATATTGTTTTGCTGACAATTATGGACACATTCATCAGAAAGTTACTGCCCCATTTCCCAATGTGACAATATTTTGTATTCAGTCACTTGGTTTTCCTAGCTCATATATCATATTCTAATCTGAATACCAATCTGTTTCATAAAGACTGTTTCAGAAGTAAACGGGCCTTTTATAGTGTAAAAAGTGGGGGAAGGAATGATTGATTTCTATACCTATTGAGACTGAAATGTATTGTACTAAACAAACTTTTTCCTCCTGTGTTTTTCTGTCAAAAGATGTTCTGGCTTTTAAGATTATAAAATTTTAGTACCTTTTCATTATTTCTGCTGTTTTGAATTTTATTGGTTTATCTGTCATCTTTAACAAGATTATTTTCCCTCTTTCCTGATATGTTCTTGAAAAGCTATTATCAGAACGATGGCTGTAAAGCAAAGCTTCTTTTATTCATGATGTCTCACCATCAGGTCTCACTGATGTCTAACTTTCTTCTTTTTCTGTATATCACATGAAACCCAATAAGACACAATGTGTCCGCCAACAACTTAACACGGTAAAAAGCAACCTGAGGCCTTAAATTCCTACTGTATGCGATCAGCCATTGATGGTAATGTGGAAGAAGATGTGAACATAGCTATTCATAAAGATTTATGGGGATAAGAAGTGGAATTTGGCCAAACAAATATAAATATTATGGAATACTCTAGTCTAAAATGTTTGGTCCATATATGCATAGTTCTGGTATTTCAATAGGATTGGCTGAGCAGTGTTCTTTACAGTTTACAGACTCCGCACTGGGACATGTCTATCAACTTGCTTGTCTTTGTTTGTCCCTGCCAGGCATTAGTGGTGGGGATTTTTCTTATTAGGGAATTTCTGCAGTTAACAAAAGTCAAGTCACCTTTATTTATATAGCGCTTTATATACACTACAGATTGCTTCAAAGTAGCTTTACAGTGATGATAGGGAAATGATTTAATGATGCAAAACAGTTCATTTCGGCTCTACAGCCATTAGAAAAAGAAAATGGTGTCATTGTTCAGTTAAGTCAGTTCAGTGTTGATTCCTTTTCATGTAAAGATCATCAATTATTAAATTAGTTAATTTCATCTATAAAGCTGTTGTGCAGAAAAAGTGATATTGTCGTCAAGTCATCTTCATTTATATAGTGCTTTTAACAATGTAGATTTTTTCAAAGCGGCTTTACAGTGATAAACTGATAATTTAAGATAGGCTAACAGAGATTGTTTTGGCTTTACTAGGGGTTCTTGAATAAAGATATTTTCCAGCTAAAGTTAGTTTTGATTGATTCACTTCCGTCACAAGGATCATTAGTTATTAAATTAGAGACATCTAAGACGACACCGTTCTCTGTACACAGACTTTAAACGCAAACCTGTGAGAAACGCTGATGGCGATCAAGAATTAATTCTATAGTTATGCGCATTTTATATATATTTTCGCAGGTTTGTAATAACATACAAACCAAACCTTAACAAACTACTTGTCTGGCCTTAATAAAATGTATACAGAATTGCATCTCTTTGGGGTAGGTAAGCGAAAGGGATCCTCCATAGGGAGAGGCTAGTTGGCACTTCAGCACTGCGTTGTCATCGGGTCCAGGCGAAGGTCCTTCGTCAGATCTGGATACAGCCTGGATCCGGCAGGCTGCGGGAAAACCTCGGGATAAACTAAGACACTAAAATTAGCGTAGATGCCATTCTTCTTATGAGTAATGAGTACATCAGGATTTAAGGGAAGTGTTCCCAGTTCCCGGCTTACCTAATCTATGCAGCCTAACATTGAATTATAGAAGTCTATAATGCATTATGTGAATGCTAGGTCAAAGAGATGTGTCTTTAATCTAGCTTTGAACTGACAGTGTGTTCCCAGATAGCAAACTGACATTGAATCAACGTGGAAACGATGTTGACGTGACATCGAAACAACATCGTTTTGCTCATCGAATTAACGTTGAATCAACGTCAGACACGCCATTCAACTGCATTTCAACGTTGAATCGATGTTTTATTTTCGACGTAATAATGTTCTAATATACCGACCAAATAGTGAACGTTGATTTAACGTTGAAATTTGATCGATGATTGTTACTGACCTTTACAACTAAAAATCAACGTTGAATCGACGTCTGCCTGCTATCTGGGTTTGCTTCCCGGACAATGGTAGGAAGACTGTTCCAAAGTTTTGGTGCTATTAAATAGCAAAAGGATCGCGCCAGCAGTCAATTTTGATATTCTAGGTATTATTAACTGGCCGGAATTTTGAGATCGCAATAGACGTGAAGGACTATAATGCGTTAAGAGCTCGCTCAAGTACTGCAGAGCTAAACCATTTAACCCCTTAAGCGGCACCCCCCTTTTTTTAAATAGACATGAAAATGCACATTCCAAACTTAAATGGTTGTAATTCAGGAATGCTTTGGAATATGGATGTAAGATTGGTCTTGTTTTAAAGAAGACATTTGTATTGTAGAAGTGAAATAAATTAAGTTAAACAGTAAAAAAGTTATAGAAGTTTGAGTTTATGAAATTGTACAATGTTAAAAATTTAATTATTTATATAATTTTTTATAAAATATATATTTTCAAAACCTGGAGGACTCTAAAAATTCAAAAGAATCAAAGCCAAAAATCTGAACAAGTTGTGTTTCAAATTTTAGGTTGATATCTCAAAGAATAAGCTTTCAGTGAGATTTTGTTTGGGCGCAGTACCAAACTTTTTCACTAGTTGATATTACTGCCCATATAAGGGCACCTTCATTTCATATGTTGTTTGAGTGATCTGAACCATTATTTTTACAATTTTCATACAATTATGAAGTAGACATCCTATTCAGAAGTATATGATGGTTTGGCAAAAGTTTGGCAGATTTTAAAAATGAATTCAACCTCTAAGAAACACAAAAAGAACACGTAGCTCGATACCGCATCACAAATGGTGAATCTATTCTTTTTTTCTTTATATCAGACCTTTTTTTCTAAAATAATTGAATGGATGCTATCTTTTGAACTCTTGGCATGAAAACAAACTGAGGTTTCTATTTTTCCTGATTTTTCATGTTCATCACTATTTCAAAATAAAGGTCTGAACTCGCCTTAGGAGTAATAAAATATTCTTGTTGCAAATTGATAAATTACGGCTCCTCTGTAATTTATTTTGAAAATCAGTCACCAAATATTTAAACTAGAGATTGTAAGCTTTCAAATGATATATAGTTTGTCAAGATTAGTTTAGGTTTAATATAGGATATTACTGTTTTAAATATGTAATGGCTGTGGTTTGTAATATAAGTTAATGCTTTGTGAGTAATCAGCAATATTTTAAAATTTATACAATGTTTAATAGGCAGCCAATGCAGTGTTGACAGAACCGGGCTAATATGGTCATACTTCCTGGTTCTGGTAAGAACTCGAACTGCTGCGTTTTGAACTAGCTGTAGTTTGTTTGTTAAACATACAGGGCAACCACCCAGTAGAGCATTGCAATAATCTAGCCTTGAGGTCATGAACGCATGAACTAATTGTTCCGCATTTGTCAATGAGAGCATATGGCGTAATTTAGATATATTTTTAAGATGGAAAAATGTGGTTTTACAGATACTTAATAATACTTAAAAAATATTTAGTAGCATATCCTTGCCTTGTTTTTGAATTAATAGTGTAAAATACATCTTTTCTACTGACCAAATAGTATTTTTAATTGATTTATATTTTTAATGGAAACAGATAGACCTTGTTGTGCATTATATTTGCACAATCTGCTATTATCATGATAAGCAATTATCTCTGTAGTTAAACAATTTAAACAGCATGCCAAAATAAAAGTGTTCAAAAGCATTGTATGCACAACAAATATTTATTGAATTTTTTATTTTATTTTACTTTTCAGTAAATTTAATATAGTTTAAGTGTTTAACTCCATTAATGAGAGTGGCATATTTAATCTAAATGTTTATATCAGAAGTAAAACATAGTTTAAAACATTATTTTATTTAAACTTTTATTGTGAACATGCACTGTATTTATGATTAGGACTCATAATGGAGATTTACGGTTTACTTCATCTTCCATTAGATAGGCTATATATGCGTCAGATTCACTAAACGGCCCAACGCGCTCGCTGGCGCGGACATTTAAGGGATGGATATTTGCTTTAAGTGATAGGCTTGGTGAGTGAAATTATATTTGTATTATCTTTCTGTATATGTATAATTTTATTTAGATTTTCTGTCTAAAAGTGACCAAAAAGACATTTTATTCCAGCTCACCATTCGTGTCGCCAAACTGCTCCGTCTCCAAAATGTTTGTACGCATGTGTCAGAGTTTGCCTGCAGGTGCGCAAATTTTCCCATCAAGTTTGTTTTTATAAATCACAACTTATGCGTCGGAAGTGGCGTACGCCTCTTTCGGGGCCTGTTTTGTGCGTATACAACGGTTATAAATTAGGCCCCATGCAGGACTGGGGAAATGGGCTGACTCCTGAACTTCATTTACATGTTTTTGATTGTGTGGTAACAAAGAAACTCACGAAATGTTTAGAAAAAAAATGCTAGACTGATCCCCACAACTGAAAAAGGTGGTCTTACGACTCCTTTGTGGTCAGATAGCGAATTCAAATCACTGTTAGGAGTACAAATGAACCTAATAGTAACTAAAGAAAATTAGACAAGAACTAACTCAGAAATATGAGATTCATCCAGACAAGACTCGGTAGATGAGTGTAAAAAGGTACTAGGAGCAAGTATTCGCAAGAACAATGTGAAAGGCATTATCTGCTGCCACAGAGAATTTGGTTTAGCTCTAGCTACACAACAGTCTCAGCGTAACTCAGAGCTAGAGAAACAGATCAAAGAGCTCTGTGCTAGAGTATCCTCTTTGACTAAGAAATTAAACGGCAACAAAGCTGCAGAAAAAACGGATGTGGAAGAAGTTAGTCAGACTAATAACAGTTATCCTGACTTACAAGCTTTCTTTGAAACAGATGTAGCCATACAAACAGTAAGTGATGAGCCTGTAGATTCAGTAAAGGTATGTGGCGCTTGGAGAAGATCTCAGGGAACTGAAAGTGTTCCTCTCAACTCTTCTGTTGTCCAAATACAAACTGTTGCCAAAGCGCTAGGACCTAACGATATCGAGAGACTATCCCAGAGCTTACCCTCAGCACGCACAAATTTTTCTGAATTTAGAGGAGCATTGATCAGCAAAATGCGTCTCTACGACATGACATGTCGTTGGCAGAAGTTACATAGCTGATGTCACAAATTCTAACTGAATGTGAAGTCTGCTGTTCCTTCTGAACTACAACATGCCAGTAAAGGCTATTTGAGAGAAGGTGTTTTGACATTTCTAAAGAATACCATGGGATCCAAAATAGACAGAATCACTAAATCTGTGCAAAAGAAAGAAGAAACTGAGTGAATACACTGAAAGGTTTTGTCAGTCCGCCGTAACTTACAGTGGGATAGTTGATGATTCTGAAAGTGTGTTAGATGACAAAGGACCCCTAGTCTGTATCTGGTCAGATGGCCTTGTAGCTGAGTACAGAAGAGCCTTGCCATTCCTAGATCTAACTTGGTCTAACAGAACGCTCAGGAGTAACCTAGACAGGTTAGCTACATGGGAAAGAGATGCTGATGTTAAGGTCAAAGTGAGAGTAGCAGCAGCTACGTGTAGCACAACGAATCAAGACAATAGATGGCCTAAAAGAGAAGGCAAATGCAACTACTGTAGAAAATTAGGACATTGGAAGAAAGTGTGTTGGAAGAAGTTGCAAGATAGTAAAAGAAATACTATGCATAATCCTGCTCCTCACACCTCCTTTACAACCCTGAAGTAGTTCCGCCAGTGTCCACTGAAACTTTAGGACAGCTCGCTCAGGCTCTTCTAAGAGCACAACAAGAACAGGAAATCAAAACGAATTGTTGGGGCTGTGAGTAGCTACCTTTCCCCTGTAATCCATCACAATGACAAAATCATTTTTGCAAAAGGTAGTATTTTGTAACCCCTTGCAACATAATCATCCAATTTGGGCTAAAGACAAGGATGATTGGGTTTTTTTGACAGGCGTAGAAACAGTCAAATTGACAGGAACTCCACCTCTGGTTACCAGACAATATCCAATAAGTAAGGAAGCTATACAGGGAATCAAACCTATTGTAGAAAAGTTGCTGAAGCAAGGAGTGCTAGTTAAAACCAACAGTCCCTGTAACTAACCCATATGGCCCATAAAGAAATCCAATGGGACATGGATACTCACCATAGACTACAAAGTAGCCAATAAACATATTGATTTAAAATCACCCCCTTAGTAGCAGATTCATCTACAATTTGTAATGGCTTGCCATTAGATTGTACGTTTTTTTTCAGTAATCGATATGTCTAATGGATTATTTTCTGTACCCTTACACTCTGACAGCCAGACATGGTTAGCTTTCACAGTTGACTATGAGTAATACCAGTGGACACGGTTGCCACAGGGATTTCAGAATTCCCCCACTGTAAATTCGAATAAGTTCAGTTTACTTAAAAAAAAGTTTAGAAACCGATTGCCTTATTTTTGCAAAGCAAACTTAAAGGGAAAACTGAAGCTAAGTTAATAATCAGCTAAAAGTAAAGAAAGCAAACTCTTCCCAAGTAAATTTATTAAATATCAATTTAGTTTAATATCAATTCTAGTTAACATACTCTATAATATTTACTAATCTTACTTATGATTTAATAGTAAGATTACTTGAGTAATTCCATTTAACTAACAGTGTTGTAATGCGTTCAGCAAACATCTTAAATACTATTATTCTCAACATGGTTTTAATCTGCCTTTTTTAAGTTATAGAGTTTTTAAAAAATGTGTAATTGGTTTCCACATTTTCTTCAAGTAAAGTGAACGTATTTTTAGTAGTTCAACTAGCATGGAATGCACTTAACACAAGTGTGAAATTCTCAACCGTTTAATTTTTCAACAGTAAATTCTCAACTGTTTAATTTCGCAACAGTAAATTTAAGAACATCACAATACAAATATGCTTTAAAACATCAGTTTTCTTTTTAAACACTCTTTACCTCTTGGCTAGCAGCATTCTGCTGTCATGACATTTTTTTTAAAATGCACTGCTAACAAAACAGCAAAAATAAAATAGGCCTTTACAATACTGAAATACAGACCTTTTCTACCTTGAATAGGCTTTTACAACACTGAAATACAAAATGTCATACCTTGACACTGCATGTGGCTTTGGAAAGTTAAAAAAATTTAAGAACATCACATATGCTTTAAAACATCAGTTTTCTTTTTAAACCCTCTTTACCTCTTGGCTAGCAGCATTCTGCTGTCTTGACATTTTCAAAACATAGTGCATGTATCAATAGTTTGCAAACAAAACAGCATAAAATAGGCCTTACAACCCTGAAATACAGACCTTTTCTGAATAGGCTTTTACAAAATTTTAATTTCCTACCTTGACACAGCATGTGGCTTTGGAAAGGTTTAAAAAACACAGTGGCCACTTGAAATTAGTGCAAATGAATATGCCAATATGCTAACTTAAACACGGCAGCAGGCATCCAAGGCAGTAAGGAGACAAGTTTAGCTTACTAGCTGATTTTTAAGGGTTTGGAGTTTGGGTTTTAGATTCTTCCCTCCCAAAGACAGAAATACCAGTCTAATGAAATCAAATGTGTTTCTCATTGTCTTTGGGTAGTCTAAATTTAGAGCATAAATCAAAGCAAAAAGGAGACATACAGCATGTGGCAAATTTGGGACATCATCCACAACAATTGTTCCCTCCAGAACGATTGCCCTTAGTGCATCCACGTTGAGGGCATTTGGACGTTTGGCAGGCATACCTTCAGGTAAAATTGTGAGCAGGCCAACATCTACTACACTGAAGTCTGCATCTACATCCACATCCTAAGTAGAGAAGGAAAAATCTGAATTGTTTCACAAGAGACATATAGAATCTAATGCAAAACTACAAAAAGTATACCCAGGATTCATATTTTTCCTAAAATGAGCTATACTCTCATAAAACAAAATGGCAATTTAAAGGGATGGTCCGGAGTAAAATCAACCTAGATTCACCCTTGCACCATGACATAGAGCCAAACACCGCCCAGAAGCCTTTTTCCCCTTGGTTGAACATTATTAAAATTATAGCTTATTTAGTGATATCAGCCGTATGGCTTAGAGAAGGCGCTAATGGCTCCATGTAGGCTATCTCGTAAATTACCCCACTAATAATGCCCAGAACCACACTTCTACAACAGTACTAATAGGTTCTATACTCATAAAACGAGGCATTGTAAAGTTTGTAAGTACATCAGGAGTTTATTCAAATGTGTTTGGCTCGATGTCATGGTGCAAATAACCCTAGGTTGATCTAACTCCGGACCATACCTTTAAGAAAGCAGAAACACCAATAACATTACTTACAAAGCACGTCCTGAAAAATTCCTCTGGGTCATCCCCCAAGAGGACTGGAAGTCCCTGAAGTACTGTGGTGCGAACAAATGTTACATCGGCTATGAAAAAGTAGAGACAGGTAGACATGTTGTCGGCCGAGGGTAACAATCATATGCAGATTATGATTCAAAGATAGCATTATAAAATAATACCTTTGAAATAACTTTCTTATATTCTTGATATTCTTCCCTGGTTTCTAACTTTTTTTCCGGAAAATTTCAAACAAGCATGTAGAGTGTGTGTCCAACGCAGCGTAGAACTGAGATCTCAGATTTTTCCCAGATATGCGATTGAATTCTGCTAAGATCTAAGCACAAACATAGAGTGGTTGTTAACAGTCAAACACACAATTCATTACAAAACAAATTTTTTTGAAGAGGAAAAGAAAACAAACCTGGCTTTCCATGAAAAGTGCTGGCCACTTCTTTAAAATTTCACAGACAGGAGGTTCAGAGTGGATGATTTCTTTCCATCTCAAAGCAAATGTGCTGTCCATCTTCTTGCCAATCAGGCTCATGTTTGGGGGCCTCTTTTTCATTTCTTCTACAAGTTCTATTCTTGTGCATTCTTGACTTTCTTCATCTTCCCCATTCGGAAAGTTTGGCAAGAAATTGAATTAAAATGGCCTGGGTTTTTTAAAGCCTGACTTTGTTGCCATGGTTTCACCTCTCTTTCCCCCAACTGCAACATCACTACAGCACATTTACGGAGTTTTGTTCTATAGTTGACCATTTTAAATTTTAGGCTGTTTTTCCCAGCCAGCAAACAGGGATGTGCTTTGATTAGAGCTGCAGCAACTTGGGCAAACTCTTCATCTCTTGGATACGCCTTAAAGGTGTACATAGCTCCAGCAAGTGCTTCCAGTATGAGACAACAAACTGTTGAGAGCAGTCCTGAAAAGAAGGATACGAAGTGAGAGTGAGGGCCATTTGAACTTCAAAAACACATTAATAGGAAGATGAGAATGTGGTGTGGTAGAAAATTCATATTTTCTACCTTTTGTTTAGATATTAACTTTATTAGAAATTGTAGTAAGTATTTGTTTTGCAGGCAAGTTCGCAAGAACCCAATAGATGGCACACAATGTGTTTTTTTTTTCCGTGATGTTCCAAGTGGATTGGCCACTTCGAAATCATCTATGTAGAGATTAAGGGATATTCTACAATCACCTTCTTGAATAACAACTGGAAATTCTCTCATGAAGTATGATGCTCTCCTATTAGTTGTGGATAGAGGAGCTCCTTCTTTTGTACAGTGTAACAGCACATTGCTGTCAGTAACTGTCCTGACAAGCTCTTTCACAACTGTGCTTTCTACATACGCGGCAACCTCCCTGTCTCTCTCTTGAAACCAAAACGGAAGTGAACTAAACGGCAATTCATCGACTGGCCGCTTGAGGCTGGCTGCAGAAGTGAGTCAAATCTGTATCTCCCCCATGTTAAAATGCCCAATAAAATAATTGTTCCGGGGTCTGAAGTCCTGGCAGAAGACCAGGGTGGAACCGGAGGGACAGACCAGGGGGGCTCCGACCAATCAGGAACCCCAGTAGACGGCCAGGGTGGGACTGGAGGGACAGACCAGGAAAGCTGTGCCGTATCTGGAGTCCTGGCTGAGGGCCAGGTCGGAACAGACCAAGGAGGTACCGAAGGATCCAGGGGGGAGATCCTAGACAGAAGGATCACCGGCAGGGAAAGGGAGGTAGACACGTCATGGCAGTGCAGGCTGGACACATGTGAGACAGTCAACCCAGCACAGATAATCTTGCCAGACTGGTCAGGCTCTGGCAGGATGGAGCATAGGGTGAGGAAAGGGAAACCCTCAAAGATGACTGCTCCCAGGGAAGCACGGCCAATGCGGTGGGCACAGCGCAGACAGTTCTCTGGGACAGCAGACTCTGGGAAGGCCTCTGTGGCCGTATCATTAAGAGCGGGCTGTTTCTCGACGGCCTCCGGGCTGGCAACGGGCTCTGGGATGGCCTCCGGGCTGGCAACGGGCTCTGGGACGGCCTCCGGGCTGGCAACGGGCTCTGGGACGGCCTCCGGGCTGGCAACGGGCTCTGGGACGGCCTCCGGGCTGGCAACGGGCTCTGGACGGCCTCCGGGCTGGCAACGGGCTCTGGGACGGCCTCCGGGTTGGCAACGGGCTCTGGGACGGCAGGTTCTGGTAGGCAGACTGGCCCTGGGTCAAAATAATTACTGTGCATATTGCAGGCACGCAGGACAGCCAAAACATAAAAAGTTCAGACAGCCCTCTTGGCCATGGGAGGACTGATGGTGGAAACAGGTGGCTCAGGAGAGGATGGAGCTGAGGTAGCCGACAGGGAGGCATGTGCGGACCAGACACACATAACAGCAGCAACATACAGGAAAAAGGGCAGCCTCTTCAACCTCGACAGGACAGACAGGAAGAGTAGGCTGCTCAGGGATGGCCTCCATGGCCATAACAGGGAGCTCTGGGACCACCGAACCAGGTGAAAGTTAAGCCCTCCTCCTCCTCCGCTTGCGAGGGCGAAGCAGCAGGAAGGAGCTTATCGCCTCTGGGGGGCGCTGCAGCCTCTTCGGTCGCCTCTGGGGGCGCGACAGGGAGAGTGGACAGCTCTGGGACAACCGGGCCTGGGACCGCCAAAGTCGGGTCCTCCTGGATCACCGGAGTGGCAACACCCGAAGTCGGGTGCTCCTGGACCACCAGACTTGAGTGAGCAACAGGAGCCGCTCTCCTGCGCTTACGAGGGCGAGGTGATGTGGAGACAACCACCTCTGCGGAAACTGCAATATCTTTAAACACACCTGGGGGGGCTGCAGCAATCACGGGCGCCTCAGGATAGGTGGCAGATGAGATGGACCCGCTCTTCCTCCTCCCTCTCCCTGAAGGGGTCATCGGAGGACTGGGGACGTGGCAGTATGTGAGGTGAATGGGAGGTGGGCCAAGAGGTGGAAAGCCACCCTCCTCTCCACGGTTGTATACAAACCGCCAGAAAGACAGTATCCCCAGCATTTCCATCGCCCAGGCGCTGACAGGCTCGTTCAGGCCGCTGTTAAAAATGTCTTTAAGCGCTGTGTAGTTAAGGTCGAGCCCCTCCGCAGTGATGACAAACTGGTGGGCAAACTCTTTCAATGTAGACTCCCCTTGGCGAAGAGAAAAGAGCTTGCCATAGCGCTCCATCATCTGACGAGTGGAGGGGCAAGGGCTGGGAGATGGAAACAAGAAGATGCCCATTCTCTGCTGAGTCCTCTGATGGCTGTTTCGTTCTGTCAGGGTTTGGGGTTGAGGAGATGAAGCGAGGACTCAATTGCAGGAGAATGGGTTTTATTAATAATAAAAATAAACAAAACACAAAACAAAAACTACCCCGAGGGGGAAAACAAGACTGACTTGACTTGACTTGACTTGACTTGACTTGACTTGAAAAGAGCACAAAAAAATAGAATTGAATGGGAAATAGCTAGCCTGGGAAAACCCAGACCACTTCCGGCAAATTTAGATTTGCTCTGCAAGTGGGTCTGGCAAAGAGCCCATTGAAACCCATTTCCAAATCGCGGCACCAATCAGAAACGTTTTACACGATGACGACAGAGCAGAGACGGTGACGCAGATTTTGTACATTACAGAGATGGATGCCGCCGTGGAACATCACAACATCACTCGTTCGAATCAGCTATCGCGTCTGTTTCAAGCGATTTAAAATGGTCATTTTCGTTAACACAAACAGAGAATTGCTGAGAGTCTCGAGATGTTTCTCCGTCGCTCTGCATACGTCATGTCATTCATCACTCTGATTGGTTTTAGATCTATCCGACGTCCGTTGGTGACGCCCCTGTGGAAATGAATTGTCTATGGAGCTTTGCCAGACCCTTACTCAGTTACAACTGAGAGTGGTCTGGGTATTCCCAGGCTAGGAAATAGCTGCACAATGTGCTTAGTCTGGAGGTTTATTTGTTTCTGTGAGATTTTCCTTGTGCATATATATAATATTTGCTTCTCTTGAACCCTTCAACCTGCATCATTTCAACTTAATTGTGTTTAACAGCAGAATTTGTGGTGAAAAACTACATTAGCCATTTTCCTTGTGCATATATACAGGTGTTGTATTGCTTGAATGCATTATTTGAGTGCAATATTTCCTTTCCAGTGCAAAACAATAATACATTAAAAAAACAGGTAGGCTAATATATATAAAATTTATATTTTATATTTTCTTTATTAGCAGTTTTTTTTTATGTACTATTGTTTTGCACTGGAAAGAAAGTTAACTAAAATGGAAGTATAATTATATAATATAAAGATATTTGCACTACACATCCTTAAAATGTTGTCAAATTAAATGTCACATTTAGCTTTATCTATTGATTCTAAAGCGTATTTCTATTACCTTTATATATTTATTCAATTATACTGTCATACAAATACAGATCATACTAAATTATTATTATAAATAGCATTACTAAAAGCCAGACGGTTTTGTCTTTAAAAATCATTTGCTGTATAGTGATCTTTAATTTGGAGTGGAAACAGGTGGAGTGACTTTATCGCATCAGACATGTGTCACTTTGCTCACAGCTGATTGGTCCAAGTTCGGTTTGCAACCTCTTACCTGGAACATAACCTGCCCCAGACCAGATTAGTCGTGGAGCGTAAGTTACTATGGCGATGGACACTGCTAAAAGCCAAACCACTTTCATGGTGCCTAAAACCCAGGGTTGGCGCAAAACCGGCTTCATGGTATAGGCCCCAGATTTATAATCCCAAGTTTGCTTGCTCTAATCAGTATTCAAAAGGTGAAGGAAATCTTCTTTGTTACTAAAAACTCAGGTTTTTTGTTTTCTTGTTCTACTTTTCAATTTGTCTTTGTCATTGTATTCACTTAATGTGAGGGGGTATACGAGAACAGATTAAGAGGAAAGCTGTATTTTTATTTTGTAAAACTTTCAAGGCAGTTTTCTAGTTTCTACAAGAAACACATGCCTTAGATTCAGATTTTAATTTCTGGAAAAATCAGTGGGGAGACAATATCTGGATGGCTTATGGAAACAGTAAATCTGCTGGCGTTGCCATATTAAAGGGCTCCTTTAAAAAATCCTTAAAAATGTTGTTCATGATTCAGGAAGATGGGTTATTTTAGTTATTGAATTTATGGAGAATATTTTCATTATGGGTTAATATATATGGTCATAATAATAGTCATAGAAACACACACCTTTTTGCAGAATTTGATGAACAAATAAATGTCTTATTGAATTCCTTCATCAACGCTAAATTAATTTTAGGGGGTGACTGGAATTGCATAAGTGACCCCATAAAAGAGTCAACCTCAAAGATCCTCAAGAGGCAATTATGGAGAGTTTAATAATCTATGTATGCATTTAAACTGTTGCGACATATGGAGATTAAAAAATCCACAGCAAATCCAGTTCACTTGGAATAACAAAGATTTATCTAAGAGATCCAGGATTGACTTTTGGCTTATTTCAAATGAGTTACTAAACAGTGTGGAAGCAACATAGAGCCCTCAGTATTTTCTGATCATAATATGATTACTTTAGTACTATAAGGGATAAATCAATCATATTTAAACCAAATTATTGGAAATTAAATAATACACTTTTGAGTGATAAAATCTTCAAAGTAAAAGCCAAAAAAAATCATAAATGAAAATTTAATAGAAGCAAAAAAAGACTAAATGTATGGCAAATATTGGGAATATACAACATTTCAGATACATAATTATGGCCATCAAAAGGGCAAAATAATTATCTAAGGAAAAAAGAATGAGACAAGATAGAATACTCAAGAGAATAATTTCTAAATGAGAAGAATGAGCAATCACAAGCTGACATCAATTTTTAATTGATTATTTGAATTACAAGCTGAATTGGACAATATCTATCAAAATTTGGCACAGGGAGCTTTTATTCGTTCTAGGCAAAAATGGTTAGAGCATGGTGAAAGGAATATGAAATATTTTCATAATTTAGAAAAAATGAATGTTAGTGTTAACAGTATATATAAACTTAAAATGAATGATCAGATCTCTGAAGACCCCCCCCCCCCCCCCCAAAAAAAAAAAAATCTAATTTTGTGGAAGAATTTTATAAAAAAAACTATACTCCGAACACAACATTTGTCAGAGCTCATATTTCCTCTCTTGTATAAAAAGTGTGGCTCAATGTATTGATGAAACTCAGAAGGACATTTGTGATCAAGACATATCCCTAGAAGAACTAAAAAAAACATTAGTAAGTTAAAAGATAATAAATCCCCCGGAAATAATGGCTTAACAGCTGAATTTTATAAAGCATTTCAAGATTACGTTTCTGAATTCTTATTGTTAGTTTTTAAGGAGGCTATAGAAGCCTGTAGGTTTCCCCCAAATATGTGTCAAGGCTTAATTACACTGTTACCTAAACCCAATAAGGATTGTTTGCTTCTTGAGAATTGGAGGCCTATAACCTTAATTAATAATGATGCAAAATTGTTTGCTCATATTTTTGCGCAAAGATTAAAGTTGTGCTTGGATACAATAATAGATGATAGTCAGTCTGGCTTTATGCAAGGACGGCATATTAGTAACAATATCCGATTAATCTTAGAATTAATTGATTATAAGGATTACATAACCGATAATAATTACATTCTATTTATAGATATACAAAGCCTTTGATACTGTGAAGCATGATTTTTTATTTGACGTATTGGATTTTTTTGGTTTTGGCCAATACTTTAAAAGGGCAATACAAACTTTATATAGTCAAGTAGTCAAGTCACCTTTATTTATATATAAATAAAAAATATTTATATATATTTATATATTTATATAGTGACTGCAATAGTTCGGTTAAACTTCCATGGGGAACTACTCGTAGATTTAGCATCTCCCGGGGCATAAAACAAGAAGATCTGGCGGCTCCGTTCCTATTTCTTCTGGCACTAAACAATGGCTCTTTATATACATAATGACTCTTTTCAAGGCATCAAAATTATGGAAAAAGAAATTAAATGCTGTCAGCTAGCTGATGATACAGCTATTTTTTTAAAAGACATATCACAGGTTAAAAAAGTTGTAGAGTGTCTCAATATATTTTCTAAAGCTTCAGGTTTATATTTAAATGTTTAAAAAATTACTCTTTTTCCACTTAAAGACAATGATATATCTTTAACCGAATTTGAAGGTATTCCACTTAGAGAGGAAGTTACGTATCTTGGTATCAATATCTGTAAAAATCAATCAGACAGAGTGCAATCCAATTTCCAACCCCTTTTGGTGAAAATGAAAAAGAGATTTGATATGTGGCTCATGAGGGATTTATCACTCAAAGGTAGAGTTCTTTTATCCAAAATGGAGGGGCTGTCTCGTTTATTCTATCCTGCAAAAGTGTTAGATGTACCAAAATCTTTTACTAAAAAAATGTATTCAACTTTATATGGAAAAACAAGTCACACTATTTAAATAAAAATATTTGATGTAATTCTTATAATCAAGGAGGTTTGAATGTGCTTGATATTGGTACTTCTAATACAATTTTCAAGTTGAACTGGATTAAAAATTATATTAAGCATACAGATAAAATATGGTATATAATTCCTAATCTTATTTTTGGAAAAGTTGGTTAAAAAGAGTTCCTTTTAAAATGTGACTTTGAGGTTAACAAGCTCCTTCAGCTATCCAATTTTCATAGACAGGCTCTTTTATGTTGGCTCCTTATATACAAACATAATGTATATAGAAGCCCCCCCCCCCCCCCCCCCAAACAGTTAATTTTAAATAATAAAATGGTTAAATATAAGAATAAATCAATCTTCTACGACAATTGGGTTTAAAATTATATTCTAAAGGTCTCACAACTGATAAATAACGAAGGCTACTTATCTACATACTGAATTTTTAAATACATTTGGGATCCCAGTATCTCCACGAGAATATAGCATTAAAAAAAAATAAGTAGCTAACTATTTTAACAGATTTTCGTAATACGAACATTTTAACAGGAATTGTATTTATTCCTGCTCTCTTTAATATTACGGAAAGAGGATATAGCACTTTTTTTTAATCGGCAGTAACTCACATGTATTAATAATAGCACAAGGCCAAAACGTATCTGGTTGGCTGGAATGAGAACTAGTACTGAAGTGGCCAATCACAAACAGACACAAAGCACAGCACAACTTCGGTCCTTCGGAGCGCGAGAGTCTCTTTTAATTTTCACAGAAACTGTATCATCGTGATCATTTCTAAAAGATGTTCTTTTTAACGTACACTATTATAAAAAGACCTTTAGAAGTACATGTATTAACATCTCTCACGTTTCATTCATTTTTGCATGACTTGGCTTACACCATATCTAGTCTGTAGGGGTGTTTACGCCTCTATGTAATGCACGTTTCATACATTTTAAATATGTGCGAAGTTATTTTTTTATAAAATACATGTTTTAAATTATGTACATATATCATATAATATTGGCTTGTTTTTTTTTTATATTTGATATTTTTATTAGATCACATGAACGCATAGTTCACCCTACACCGGTAAAATAGATTTCATCCGCGTGTCCCGGAAGTTCTTTGAGCTTTTGGTGACGCTGCATTCGGCGACATGGCTCATCTCTGTAAGTGTCATTTTTGCACGTTTTTATGCTATATTTAATATTTATGTTTATTAAAACACATTATGAGTAAACCGTCATGCGTTAACTAATATGTTTAGGTAGTTGTATGAATGCATGTTATCTAAATTTATTCGAATAGTTGTTCTTGCAGGCAGCTTTCGCCACCCAGTCAATCAGCACTTTCATTTATTCTGATATTAATACATAATAAATATGATATTAGATTATTATTTTTAAATAAGTGTTGTGCGTAGTATTTATCCAGAGTCTGTATACGTTTTATTAGAAATATATAGTCTTGTTAACAGTAGTAACAACAGTACTATAGCTTCTGAATATAGTAGCATTTAATTATTGTACGTTAGACACATGTCATTTCTGGTGTTTAATATTTAGGGGCGGCTTCCCGGACAGAGATTAAGTCTAGTCCTGGAATAAGATTGCTTTTTTAACCAGATTAACAGAAATATTTTGTCTGCCATTGTTTTAAATAGTTATCCTAGACTTGGTCTAGTCCTGAGTTCAATAAGCTAATTTCCTGGAGGAAGACTAGAGTTACTCCAGGACTAAATTGAGGCTTAAATTAAAACTACCATGAGGCAAGTTTAACTTTAGATTAATGTGTGTTTCAAAGAAGACACATGTATTAGCCTACTTGTACTATGTCAGTGAAAATCAATACATAGATACATACATACACACATATGTGTGCGTGTGTGTGTGTGTAACAGAGGCAAGAAAGTAAGAGCTGTACCTGTAAACTTCACTTCCCTGGTCTCAAGAGATGAATTAGCAACTGATGCTAGAGAGTAGTGTCCTTGTTAACATGTCTGCCTTCCATCCTGAAGACCCTGCTTCGAATCCTGGTTGGAGTGTGTAGAGTAGGAAGCTGTTTGCTCAAATTATTTTTATAAACGTTTTTTTTTATAAACTAAAAATATTTTAGGAGCGAAGGTCAGCGAACGCAAATTTTCTCGTGGGAGTGCAAAACATTTGTGAGGGAACACAAAAGCATTGACAAATATTTTTTTTTCTCCCATCTTATAATATTTTTCTTTCACCATGTCCCTTTAGGGGCTTTGTAGATTCAACAGCTGATGTGTGCAATTTTTCTTTGCTATTTGTTTTAAAAGAGTTTCCTCATGTTCAATTAATTTTTTTTTTTTTTTTTCTTGATTGCAGTAATTTTTTGCTATCAATTTTTTGTTTTCCTTTGATTGGCTTTCTCAGTTTCATCCAATTTTAAGATTTTCTTTGTCCATTCCATATTTTATAGGCAACCTCTATCATGCTAATTCAGATTATTTTAGTTCAGGACTCCACAGTTTTAGTAATCTGTACTTAATGTGTGTTTCAGAAAGCCATTTTTTAAGCCACGATTAGCTATTCTAGATTATGGCCTACTCCTGTCTTAATTTAAACCCTGTCCGGGAAAACGCCCCTTAAAGTTCTAAAGTATTAACTTTTGTTGTTGGGTAATAAAAAGTTAAATAAGGGCACTTATTATTGGGTTCTTTCTGGGAATTTTACATTTATTCAAATGCAAATGAGAACAATAAAAGTAGTGAAACTAACAATAGGACATTAATATGCAATTTAATATTGTGATTTCTAGGCCTGGAAAATTCATGGACATTTCTGTAGTGAATATACACATTTCAAGTTTGGCTCAGCTGTAAAATATTGTATCGGCTAGAAATTGCTCTTTTTAAAGGCAAACTCTATACAAGTATTTAAAAAAAAAAGTTGTGCTTTCAGACATCCAATTTCCATTTTAAACAACCCATCTCTTTCCACACCCACAACATGCACCCTATGCTTTCCTAGCATCCAAACACTTGCCTTGCTTGTCTACCTAAAATGCTGATGTGTCATCAAATAAACTGCATTCTGTTTGTACATGTACCCATTTGAAGGTTTCTTCAGCTTGCTGGTCCTGTCCCTGGTTTTTGAGACCCAGACCCTGACACCGTCCCATCACCTGACCCCCACGGATGTGGCCAGACTCCAGGCTGTATTGAGCCAACCCCTCACTGACCTCAAGTCTGCTTATTACTCTGTTGTTGGACTTCACAAGTTGGGAATCTTTGTTGCGGATGCAGATGTAAGAAAAAACATCTTTCATATTGGTGAAATGTAAAATTTTCTTATACATATGCCTGGTTTCTCAGACAGGGCTTAGGCTAAGCTAGGTCTAGGCCTTAGTTCAATTAGAACATCTTAGTAGCTTTTTTAAACGTGCCTTCGAAAAACAAACATTACTGGTGTGCATCTTGGCACTGACATATTTTAAGATGTCTCAGTACAAGTTGTTTTCCGTTAAAACAGCTCAGACATGCATTTTAGTCCGGGACTAGCTTAAGCCTTGTCTGTTAAACCGGGGGTTAATGTTAATTAGTCTTTACCACTGTCTCTAATTTTGTCTTTCCTCTTTACCTCAGGAGACATGCCGGTTTATCAAGTCAAACTTAGACCCTTCTAGTGTCGAGTCGCTGTTTTATGCGGCAGAAGCCAGCCAAGCTCTCTCTGGATGTGAGGTAAAATACATTTGTATCTCTCCTTTTTGTCTTACTCACAGTTTAGCTCCAGTTTCCTAGCAGTTAATTTTCACAGGCATTTTGATTTAGCCTTCAGACAAAAATGCTTATTAGTCTTAGTCACATTTGAGTCATTTTTGTCTTCATTAGTTTTAGTCGACAAAAAGTAATTGCATTTTTGTACATTTTAGTTATTACATTTGTAGTCAAACTACAGTTCCCAACATTCATTTTGGTTGCTAATTTATATGTAGTCTTTAAACAAAAAATAGTCTTTATAATTTGTCTCGCTTTAGACCAATTCAATTAAGCTTTATGAGAAATTTGAATCAAGGTAACATGCTGTAATAACATTTCACTCTAAGCAGTAGCACATGTGCAATGCAACATATCCCTTTTCCTAAGTTGGATATCAGCCTAGTAACCCCAGAGTGCAGTCTGGGCGATGGGTCGGGGCGACACATTTAGGCGGGGCGACACGTGTCACTTCACCCACAGCCGATTTTATTGGTTTATAATATAGCAATCTTATTGACCCCAGCGATCCCAGCTGAGGAATAGGGTCTTATCTAGCGAAACGATCAGTCATTTTCAAAAAAAAAATATGTATATACAATATTGTATATACTTTTTAACCACAATTGTTCGTCTTGTGCTGGTCTGCGATGTGCCAGGCATTACGTAATTACGTTGGAAAGGTCACGGGTCACGTCATCTGTCTAAATTATTTGTCTGTGTACTCCGGTTCAAAAAAGTAGGGATTTATATAGGGGTGTGCGATATTACGATTTTTGATCGTGGACGATTAAAATGTCTCCACGATCTGCTTTTGAAGAAATATCGTAGGATCGTGCATTTTATCAGTTTGCATTTCTGGCGCCTCCGTCTCAACATACTGTACAGCGCGACGTATATCCACATGAAATGCAGAGGAACGGGACACTGTAGTTCATAAAAATTAATTATTTGCATGTGCTTTAAAGCCTTGCCGGTTAAACATGTCATTCGCTGCTGATGAGCTGTTCTAACGGGCGCTTTTCTGAGGCAAACACCTGACGCGCACATGCACTAAAAGCCTGTCTAACAGCATCTGATTACTGGGCTAAGTTATCTTTCGAGTCTTATTGCGCTAATACTGTCAAATACACACAAGGTTTACATAAACAAAGTTGGTTATGTCTAAAGTGAAAGAACAATAGAAAAAAATTAAGAAAAAATCTGCTTGTCAAATGCGTGTAGATTCGTTGCGCACAGATCTTAAAGAGACAGTAGCCCTAATAGTAAAATGCTGCCGCTTGTCCTTAAAGGGACAGTTACCCAAAAATAAAAATTCTTTCATTATTTACTCACTTTACCAAACCTGTATTAATTTCTTTCTTGTGCTGAACACAAAAGAAGATATTTTGAGTAGTGTGGCTAACCGGGCGGTTGCTGGTCCCCATTGACCATAGTAGGAAAAAACTATTATAGAAGTCACTGGGGTACATCAACTGTTTGGTTACCCACATTCCTCCAAATAACTTTTATTTTCAACAGAAGAGGGAGACTTATTTGGGTTTAAAACGGCTTGAGAGAATTTAAATTTTTGGGAGAACTATCCCTGTTAATAAAACAACAAAAAACAAAGAGCATCTCACTCACTCTTGACTGAGAACTTTAATAGTCGCTTTAATAAGAATCAATGTAAAATTTATACAGTGAAGTCTATGTTGTGTTTTATTTTCATATTTGTTAATTTAATTACTTTTTTCAATGCTGTTAAATACACCTGTAGCTGAAAAAATAAAGCACTGTTTATTTAATTTGTATATTAAGTTGTGTATGTGTATCTTTGTTCTTAATTTTTAATAACAAAGAAAATGACAAAGATTTTTTATCTTCGCCACTTTGGCCTAAATGTCTGCCATTCTTTTTTATTTTATATTTTGTTACCTAAGGCTTTGTTTTTAAAATAGGGACATTAGTTTGGCTGTGATGCTCAGTCACTTAAACCAACATGAAAAGGAATCGTGATAAAATCGTGAATCGTGATTTTCCTGAAAAAAAATCGTGATATGATATTTTTGCCATATCGCCCACCCCTAGATTTATATATATTTATATATAAATATAATTTTTTTTTTTTTTCTTTTTTTTTTTTTTTTTTTACATAATTACTGATCGTTTCGCTTAGGGGTGGGAATCTCTAGGCACCTCACGATTCGATTCGATTACAATTCAGAGGGTTGCGATGCTAAAAACGATTATCGATGCATCTTTTTTTGTGTGTGACTACTTGGTACTTTTAAAGCAAAAGTATTTATAATGACCCATAAAGAACTTACTTCCAATATATTTTATTAATAAAAACAAATGGAGGTGATTTGGCAAGTCAACTGTAAGGTTATATTTGCCAGCATATGTCCCAACATTGCAAAGAACCAACTGGAAAATAAATGTGTGCCTGTACTAGCAGCATACTTGTAGTCAATGAATACAAACTTCAGCATATACTGAATCTCTAACATAAAATAATAAACTTCTAGCCAACATTCTCCTGTTATGTGCAATGAGCAGTATAATCCTTCAGACAAAAAATAAATAAACATTTTAATGTAGCAAAATCACAAACAGCTTTCATACAAAAATATAGAATTATGTACCAGCAGCTTTCATAGAAAAATAATGCTTGTGGACTTCTGAATAATTAGTAACATTACATGAGCTGCTCTTATACACAAATACATAATAAAGAGTCTAAGACTTATGAATTGAAATTGTTGCTGTATACCACAATCAAATACAGCTTATACAAAAAAAGTAAATTAACATCTGCAGAGAGCACAGTCAAAATGTAACTTGTTGTGACTTAAATTGCACTGATACACACTGTGACTGTGGAGGGCAGTACAGTAAACCTACGTATAACAGATCTGTTTACAGCATATTGATGTGAAAACTAAACAATACACAAAGCAGCTCTCATACAAAAATAGAAAAAAGGCCACAATGAAATTATGCCTATTTTCCATATGTTAGATTTTAACGAAGTGGGTGCCGTTTGGATTTCGCCCTCAGCCATCATGCGTCTCTGTTATGCGCACGCCACAGACTGTCCGGGCGCTGCACGTCCGCGATTCAGAGTTCCGCCTTTGCGTTCCGTCAATATTACGTTATTTTAAAAAACCTCCTCAAAAAAACGTAATTTCTTTTCCACTGAAAGAAAGACATGAACATCTTGGATGGCATTGGGGTGAGTAAATTGTCAGGAAATTTTCATTTTGAGGTGAACTAATCCTTTAATATTTCTTTAATACGGCCAAATTATTCACAAAATCGTACATAAAGGAATGCGCATGCTCAGACCTGAATCGTCTGAGCATGAGCATAAATTGATAACCAATTTAATCGACAAATGTGTCGCCCCGCCCCATCTTCCAGACTGCACTCTGGGGTACTACTATCAGCCTGCACTTTGATCGCAGATTTAGTTGTAGCAAACAGCGCAAGCGGCTCATGACAGAACACAGAGCGACTGAATGACGCTTTCGTTAAGCAGAATATCTCAATGAAGATTGCTGAACTCTAGCTTACTTGTTTGTCTGTGTTTTCACTGCGCTTCTTCCGCAGTGTTGAGAGCTCATGGTTGTCAGATTGCAAAGATTAAGTAAACACCTGGTAGAATTTTTTATTTTATTTTAACTGAAAAGCTCTGATTGGGGAATTTAAATTCTTGAAATCTGGAAACTGTAAAAACAGTCTGAATTGTTTTGTCTCCTCCTTTATTTGACAAAAACGAGTAATTTTGGTCAGGTTTTTATTTTTCAAACATTAACATTTGTCTATTTTCATCAACGTATCATATTTCACATTGATATAGACTCAGTTATCGTTTAATGATGTTGGTGTCGTCTCGTCTTAGTCATGGTAAAAATAGGTCGTCAACAAACATTTTTCGTCATAGATTTCGTTAACAAATGGCTGTCTCAATTGTAAAATTCTAGAACATTTTGTCCCTAAAAAATTCAACAATGTGCCACAAAACCCAGGGAGCATCAATGCTCACTATATTCCCTTAACACAGTAGTTAAGATGGTGGTGGATGAGGAGAGATCCCCTGATATGAAAGTGCTTTGGGTTTACAGTAGTACATATGAAAGCGCTATATAAATGCCTCAATCTATTCTATTCTAGGCTAAGAGATAATGTACAGTCAGCAGACTGTTCTGCAAAAGAAACCTCTTTAGGGTGATACAAGACCTCACTGCGAAATTATTCTGCTTATTATGCAGCTACTTGCCATATAAGTCTATAATTGAACGCTAAATATTCATTTGACATTTTTAGGGCTGTCCTCTAATAGTCGACTAAACGTTAGTCGACTAGAAGAGGGTTAGTCGACCAAAATGTTTGTATGGCTGGCTACAATGTATGGCTAACACATTATGCCCCCTATGAACTGCCTATGTAAATATTATGTAGATCTTTTGTTTACATCAAATTCATGCTTTAATAGTAGGGTAATCGAAGTCCAGTCCTGTTCATTTAATGGTTTGCAACCAGATTTAAAAAAAAATCTTTCAATTCTGACATCCAAAGGCACAAAAAAAAAAAAATTATCTGTGGATCTCGCCCGTTTCACTCCATTTGTTACCAGTGTTTTTCTGCCATCCCAACACGCAACTGCAGTGATGTAACTTTGAAATCTGTCTACATAAAGCTTATCAAATATGGTAAACATAAACCCCAATCGTGTTTGCTTAATGCACAAGAATCAATGAGGTTTGTTATTGTGTCACGCATGCACGTTTGCGAATACAAGTGAAATGCTCTTACTGTATGGTCCTGTAATGACTATTGCTGTATTTTGATCCTGACAGATTTCTTTGTCCAATGACACGCGTGATTTGCTGTTGGCTACAGTTAGTGAGGACTCCACTGCATCTCAGATCCATCAGTCTGTGAGTGCTCTCAGCTCCCTTGGGTTACCTCTGGCCTCACAGGAAGTGGTCAGTGCCCTGAAAGCTCGCATCTCCAAAGAGGATAATGTCTTGGCGTAAGTACATTTCTTAACATTTTCTTTTTTCTTAATTCTTTCTTTGTGGAATCTTTATTCGTTAACTTTTGAGACGTATATCTGATTTTCTCTTTTCCTGACAGAATCGTTTTGGCACTGCAGACTGCGTCTCGTCTCTCTCAGCAAGCTGAACTTGGAGATATCCTGGAGGAGATTGAGGTGTGAGAGTTTAGCACATCCTTTCTGATGTATTAGCTATGGAATAATCAACTGTAAGCTGGAGAATAAACAATAGAAATACTACAATAACACGAGTAACACTGGAACTGCCTTTATTTATAATGTAATTCAGTTAGTATAAAAAGGTGACTTTGCATAAGTTCATTTAGAGAAATTAAGTAATTACATTAATAACAATTAGGCCCTATCTTGCACCCAGCGCAATTGACTTTGTAAATCGACGCATGTATCATTCCTATTTTGCACCCGACGTACAGCAGACTTTTCCCTCCACAGACGCACGTGGTAAATTAGGGAATGAACTTGCGCTCGCGGGGGCGGTTCAGCGAATAGGAGAGGTGTTCCGGCGCAAACCTTCCCTGGTGCTATTATGCAGTTTCAGAAAACAATTCCGCCACAGACCAGGAAAAACCTACCGTACTCTAAATTAAGTGGCGCGGTTTTCAGATGCTATTTTAAGCGCGAATGCTTGGCCATAATGGAGCTTGTGCACAACCTGCATACACTTTGCTTCTCTCATCTACACAGAAGCAGCAGTTCCGATTATTGCAAAACATACATAATTAAAAAGAAAAATATTACCAGAAGAGGGAAATCATTGTGGTGTCCATGAAGATGTGAAAAAAATGGTCATAAATCTAGCTTACACATTTACCCAAATTATTCAGGCTAATTGTAGTAATGACGGATCCCACCTGTTTGACTAATAGTGGCAAGACACATCGGTATATAAGGACATCTGACAAATTGGGTTGTCCGTCAAAAAGAACCAGGAAACAAAATTCTGAAGACTGCAAAATCACCTTTACCATCATGTAAGTTGCGTGCTCTTGGCAAATCCGCCATTATAATAGCATGGGACAAGTGCGCCTGCTTTTAAAGGAATGTGAGATGACGCTCTTATTGGTTTATTGCACATTACGTCCAAACCACACCTATGAGTAATGTAGCTACTTCAGACCAACCCATTTTAGATATCCCCCTGGTATAATATCCGCCCGAGATCCGCCCCGCAAAGTTACTTGCGTTTCGCGTTTGATACTTGTGTTTCAGATCATTAAAATGGGGCCCACAATGTTATGATTGTTACTATGGGTGAATCTCACAAAACATGTCCAGGGTCACATTTCATGCAAATATCTTAAAAAAATAAATGAATTAGAAATGAAATATGGTTCATTATTACAATTAAAAGTGCAAAATATAATAAATCTAAGTGGTCCTTGAATACTAGGCTTTTTTTCAGAATTTGTACATTTTGGGATTAAATATGACCTTGAACTGTTTTTAAACGGTCAACCAGACCAAGCTAATTTGTTGCACTGTTTTTCAAACTTTTATGTTTAGTCACATGCTTTGTTCCACAAATTCCTTTCTTTACTGCAGGATCTGGCTGCCCGTTTAGATGATCTAGGAGGAGAGTATCTTCAGTTTGAGGAGGGGTTGGAGGCCACAGCACTGTTTGTTTCTGCTGCGTACGCCCTGTCTGATCATGTGGACATGGAGCCCCCCCTGAAAGAGGTTTGGAGTTGGAAATAAATATAGAACTACACTACCAGTCAAAAGTTTTGGATCGGTAAGATTTTTAATGTTTTTAAAAGAAGTCTCTTTTACTCACCAGGGTTGCAAAAAACAGTAATATTGTGAAATATAATATTATTACAATTTAAAACAGCTGTTTTCTATGTGAATATATATATAATATATATATATATATATATATATATATATATATATATATATATAGTAAAGTGTAATTTATTCCTGTGATCAAAGTTGAATTTTCAGCATCATTACTCCAGTCTTCAGTGTCACATGATTCTTCAGAAATCATTCTAATATGATGATTTGATGCTCAAGAAACATTTCTCATTATTATCAATGTTGAAAACAGTTATTTACATTTTTATTTCAGGATTCTTTGATGAATAGAAAGTTAAAAAGAACAGCATTTATCTGAAATCGAAAGCTTTTGTAACATTAAACACTATCGTTTAAAAGCTTGGTGTCAGTAAGAATTTTTATTAAATTTTTTGGAGAAAAAAAAGAAAAAAAATCATCACTTTTATTCAAGGATGAATTAAATTGATCAAAAGTACAGTAAAGATATTTATAATGTTACAAAAATATATATTTAAAATAAATGCTATTCTTTTGAACTTTCTATTCATCAAAGCATCCTGAAAAAAATTGTACTCCAACTGTTTTCAACATTGATCATTTTAATAAAAAAAATGTAGCATCAAATCCGCACATTAGAAGGATTTCTGAAGGATCATGTGACACTAAAGACTGGAGTGTTGAAAATTCAGCTTTGATCACAGGAATAAATTACATTTTTAAATGTATTAAAATCGAAAACGGTTATTTTAAATTGTCATAATATTTAACAATATATATATTTTTTAAATGCAGCCTTGGCGAGCAGAAGAGACTTCTTTTAACATAACTACTGATCCAAAACTTTTGACTGGTAGTGTATGTAGAACATTTTCCTAGTAGAGATGGAGTGAGCTCAATATCAGTGATGCACCAAAAAATTTGTCCGAAACAGCAATTTTGGACAGCCGGAATTGTTTTAGTGGGCCGAAATCATTGACTGAAACACTGACGTTTAAGGGTGTCACGATTTCGACCGAAATTAAGTCACAATCTGGAACTTCGAATTTAAAAATGGAATCGTTGATGCTGCCACGCCCCCATGTCACTTTCGGTCGGCTTGCCAAGCGGAAAAAAACACGCGTGTTGAAGTGCTGCAAGTCAACTTCCTCTAAAGGAGGTCGCACAGCGCCGCGTCTTCTCAGACAACTTGAGGTATCGCACAGCGGACGGGCACTTTCTCAGTTTATGGCCAGCAATATTGTTATGTTTAAGGACATTATAGAAATTAAGATCATGTCTGTACTATGTTATGATTGTACTGTACAATTAAATACAATCGTTGCTTAGTCTTCATTCACTTTATCTCATAACGTCCGTTAACTGAATTAATTGAGAATATCACCTGAAAATCCGATAACATCAGCAATTTTCATTCAACCAGCTGATTTCTGTAAATTTTCTGTAAAACTAAATATTGCAGCTCAGGGTAAAGTCACATAACGATGATTTGAGACAAATAAATGTAAATTTTAAACAAAACTATGTAAATAGTGCGGCAGGATTTTGAACGAGGTCCTGAGCCATTGCTGGGCGCCGCGAACAAACGGCGGTGTGTCTACACTCAGAGAATAATGTGTTTGAATTTTAAAGACGTGGCGCTGTGCTTCTCGTCCGGTGTGCGACCCCCCTTAAGACAGCCAGTCAAAAGATAGCATAGCAACTGCAGATGCAGGAGACCCATCAACAGAACATGAACCCCCTCCTCTTTCACTGAAGTCGCAGGTGTGGAAGTATTTTGGATTTCCAGTGAGTTATGTTGACAACGTTCGCTCTTCAAAAAAGCCACAGTTTGCAAGCTCTGCTATGTGCGTGTACCATATTCTTCCATTGGCAGCACGACTAATAGGGCAGGGCATCTCCGCAGGCACACAAAAACATAGATTTATCTGTTAAACTAACAACTGTTTGTTTGTTTTGTTGTAAACTTGAATGCCATCTTCTGTGAAAAAGACTGCAGTTACAAAAGAGAAACTAGATATGGCAGGTTATTTTGCTTAAGTTTCTAATTGACTGATGTTGTGGAAATTTATCAATATTAAAACCTGGATGAAGGAGACAAAGTCGATTCTCAAAAGATTAAACAAAGTATTTTATTTCTTGCAAGAAATAGGCGTTCAACATACAGACAGTGTCTAAGTATGAGAAGGCCAATGGCATTCTCACGCAGAGAGCATCTGACATGAGAAGGCGAAGGCTAGTCCCTTTCGCCAAGGTTATATACCCTAACACACCCTGTGTAAAAAATCCTTTGTTACCTTAAAGGGAGATGTCTTAGCTCATTATCTCATGTCCAACCCAAATTCTAACTGGTCCGAACAACGTCATGTCTGCAAAAGTTTCCTGTTCTTAGCTGCTGCTCTGTTTCACACATCTTGTCTATCTTTAGTTCGATCAAAGCTGCGCACATATTTTTCACACTTGGAGTACATAAAGTCATTTGGAGTACACATATTGTCAGCCCTTACATGACCCAGTGAACATTTTGTTCCTTCAAGCTTGTTCTAACTTATACATTTATAAAAACTTAGTTTTATATCTTTAATAATGTGCTTTTGATTATATTCCTTTAAATGCTTATGAGTAAAAATTAATCTTCATCGTTAATAAAAGTTGTACCCATCTAAAAGTAAAAGAAACACATCTAAATGTAAAATTTCCATAACAATCCCCCATATGTTCATTCAAAGAACATACACACAATTTGACATTTACTTTTCCATACTCATAGTGATTTACAACAGGTAAATTTCCCCCATGGTTACTTAATTTTCTAGTCAAACTCATGTTCGCTCTCGTTCTCATAATCCTCATCATCATCAGCCACTAACACATTAACTTCACCCTCTGGTGCTCTAACTTATCACTGTTGTGTATTCCCCTGGACTCATTCTCATTCTCATCATTGTTACAGTCCCTTCCTTAGCAGTGATTCTAGAAATACAATTAATTAAACATGGAATCATTAAAAGAAAAATCAAAATCAAAATCAAACATCCGATTGGCATAATGGTACTTATTAACAATTTCGTCCACCCCTGCAGGCCCAAGAACCAATTATCTAGTGAAGATGACATTTCATCTGGAGTGGCTACGGCCATTTTCATGTGTTCTATTATGTCTGATACATTTTAATAGACGTCAGTCAAATTAAAACAACAAAAGGTTCCTAATATTTTGCATATTTTCGAATAAACCTCCTACATCTAAAAGTCCTGGATAACAGCACCCCATCCATTTATTAGGAAAGGTGTGGAAAGCGGTTTGACCACAGACCCATACTGTTCCAGCTGTTGTCTCTTGGAGGCCATCGTCGTCACCTGGACATGTGATATTTGTACCATCATATGTTATACATTTGTTATTATTCATGATTATCGTGGTTTTACAGTGTGCTGTACCAGCCATTATTGCCCCTTGTTGGGTCCCTAATTTACATAAACATACGTCGCCTAATTGCGGTTTCACTGCCCATACATTGCCAAAGTCTCTAGTGCTGTGTTCTGATGGGTTCTGACATTTGACTTTCTTTGAAGATATTGATTTGATTTCTATAGAATTTTTACATTCAGTAATTTCTACATAGTACATGGAATTAGCCCTATTAATTCTCCTAAATTTTCAGTGATTTCTTCTAATTCCAAAAACTCTGCCATCATTCTAACATTCTAATTTAATCACCCTGAAGTGAGATATACCCCGCCCCTGGTCCATAGACCATCTCTGATAGCACCCCTGATTACCCTCCGTACACATCTTGCCCTTGACATGGATCCTTACAAAAATACATGGCCTTACCCCATTTGTTCAAACGTTTTGGATTATACCCAGGTCCTACTGCTGAAATAGGATCACATATTATGCTTATCTTACTCCCTTTACCCTTTGTCATTTTCACCTCTATGCTATCATCTCGTGCTAGGCTTACAGCCACACCAATTAAGAGGATAAGTTTTAGTGACCTATTGCAACCTTACACATTACAACCTTGTCAGGCAAAAACATTTTCTTGTGTGAATGATATCAGTCCCGTTCCTCTATGTATTTTTGGTCTCAGGGCAGGTCTAGTTGACATGATAAGACAGGTTATTCCAATGCCCACGCCGTTAAAGTTCCACAAAGTCCTTGATACAGTTCTGACCACTCCTAAAATTGCAGGATCGTCTCTTACTATTGATTCCTCTGCTCTCCAGTGACGGTGGTTTTCAAATTGGTAACCTACAGGATGACACGCCTCTGGTTAGTCTGATCTCTGTTTGGCACTCGTTAGCTTTGAGTGGGATTCTTCTTCCGTTGCAGCTACCGCATGAGCTAGATCCTCGACTTTCACCGCATTGTGAGTTGTCAGCAAAACCTGGAATGGTCCCTGTCACCTTTTCGCCTTCCAATGCTTTCGTCTCAGATCCTTTATCAACATGAACTCTCCTCGGATGCTGTGCAGGGCCGTCTCAGCTGGCTCTGGAACTGCTGCCTGGACCTGTTTTGAGATATTACAGAACACCTTATCCAGCTCAACACAATATTGCAACATGTCATGCTCACAAATAGTGGTGTCAGGCAATGTTCGAGGATTTCGTGCCTCCCAGTCCATCTGAGGTGGGCGAGCAAACAGAATCTCAAATGGTGAGAGCTGTGCGCGTCCCCTCTTTCTCATTCTCATGTAAGTTAGCTCCTCCCGCTTCCGGATGTACCCAGGAATGCTTCAACTGCTGAAATTGCACTGTTTACAAAATGTGAACCATTGTCACTTAATAATTTTCCAGGATTTGAAATTCCCATGGTGGGATAATTTCTTGTAGGAGCAGGTTTGCCACTCCTTTTGGATTCTGCCTTTGTTGTTGGCATGGCTTCTACCCATTTTGAAAACATGTCGACTGCCACTACGCAGTATTTCTTTTTGTCAGATTTTGATAATTCAATATAATCGAACATTACATTTGAGAATGGTCTCTGCGGCCCGGGATGCCCCGCCTGTATCATTGCCTGACCCCTCCTCACATTGTTAGTACCACAAATCAAACATCTGCTGCAAAAATCTGCTGCCACTGTGGAAAAAAAAACTTTGGTAAATCAGTTATTTTGCATAATAGTAAACATCTCCATTTGTTTCTGGGGCCCCATTGTCCATTTTTACAGTATATTCACGGCCTGCCTTCTTCCATTTCTCTTTATCATAGGTAGAAGCGTGTTGTTGTTGCATCGCTTCTGTCACCTAGTTCCTCATTCAGCTCTATTGCTATGCTTATCTGAACAGGAAGTTGAGCTGCAGCCTTCTCTGCTGATCTGTTTTCTTTTTCAATGGATACTGCATTTTCTCTTTGGTCTATAGTCGGATTTGGTCTTTATTTGAATCGGCTCACAATCTGCAATCAGACCTACATCATATTTATCAGTAGCCCATAAACATTTTGGAAACTCTCTCCAACCCGTCTGTTATGACAGGGAGTTGTGTTAAACTTAGTCTGTTCAGTTTCACTTCCTCATCCAACACTGTGACTGCTCTCAAACTTCTGTGTTCCATGACATGGCTGTTTTTGGTACCTTCATTTTGGCAGATCATTCTTTTTTGATCTATTATGACCCAGTCGGTCAGTTCATGGCACCTGGCCATGAAGGGACCCGCGTCACGCCATTCAGCCTTCACTGGTTTGGCCAGCGATATATGAGGCTGTGCATTTTCCATGTCATAAAACACTTTCTGTTTGTCAGTCAATTTCACATTCAAAAACACACCATTGGTCAGTCCAATACACATAGTCAGTCGTCACAATTTCTATGTCAACATTAAATCATCGCTGCGCATATTCATCATCAGGATCAGTGCTGACATTCGAAGTGCAATGTAAATCTCTCATAAATTCAGAAGATGGCAACACTCTGCCTTTGTGGTCAGACATGTGTCAGAAATTTGCCATTCAAACAAACAGAGGAATTTCCTCTGTGCTTTTAATTTCATGCGTCATTCTCATGTCAGCAGTCAAGCCCCGATCATCACAGTGAACAAAAACACCCAACTTACAAAGTAAATCCCTTCGCATTAAATTCACTAGACATGACTTAAATCATTTAAAAACAATGCACATTATTATTAGGGGCCAAGCACTGAAGGTGCGGGCACCTATTGTATCTGTTCCCGTTCTTATTCTTCTTTTTCTTTTTCTTTTTCTTTTTTTTCTTTTTCTTCCGACTGGGCGTCTATGGCAGCCTATAGAACCGTTTGCGGGAAACTTATACAAATTGGCACAGTGATAGAGGACAGCCTGAACTATCACCATAGCAAATTTGGAGTCTCCAACTCATTCCCTCTAGCGCCACCAGCTGTCCAAAGTTTCACTCATGTTTATGCTAATAACTTTTGAACCACAAGGGCTAGAAACAACATTCTTTTTTCCTCTGATTCCTGAGCTCACGACGATTCGACTGCACCCTATGACGTCATTTTCCGTCATAATAGTTTTCCCGCCATTTTGAATTTTCCGAAAAACCTACTTTTTCGAACTCCTCCTAGGCCGTTGCTCCGAATTTCACGAAAAATGAACCAGATCATCTCCAGACTATGACGACCAAAAGTTATGGAATTCAAGTTGATTCGAATTACCGTTCTCGAATACCGCGCAAATAAATTTTACGTAGCGCTTGCAAAAACAGACGTAAGGCCGTATCTCCACAACGCTTTATCGGATTCAGACCAAATTTGGTACATGTCGTCACAAGCATGACC